>JASGAT010344805.1:0-19740 GCA_030220025.1 Chelon auratus | reverse complement strand
GCAACCACCAAGGTGACACCGAATAAACAAACATTTTTAACATCGGTGACTTAACATGTGGATGCTTACATCAGTATTTTCACAGTTACCAATGACAGAGACAAGTCTACAAGGACAAGAAGCAGATACTAGCCTTCTACGCAAATGTGAGCAAGCATACTTAGTGTAGATATATTCAAACAGACGGTTAAAATCCCACTTCCAGTTCTGAAATATACACTCCACTCCTAAAACCATTTTTTTTTTTTTTTAACCATAACTTGTTCAGCATCTGCTCTGCAACTACTTCTTCTTCTTCTTCTTCTTGTTTGATTACCAGTTACCTACCGAACTGGACTGGTCAGTAGATTTACAGCACCACTGTCTCTTTAGCATTTGTATCCTCTTCGCTGTGAGGTGGTGCAATGCTTCCTGACATGACACAATAAGCACCAGTGTTGCTTGACTGTTTTTAAATCCTGATATCTGACATCTATAATGAAACTCATCACTTGCAGCTTTTTTCACATTCTCATATTTATGCGTTTCAAATTCTAGCCAGTTGTTACACACCAAAGAAAGAAAAAGTTAAATCACTTTCAACGCTATTCAACGATGGTGTTTATTATATGAAGTAGGGATGCCCCGATCGGTATCAGGAGATCAGTACTGGGGCCGATACAGGCATTTTAAAAATGACTGCATTGCTTCAGCCAAGCCTTATCTTTTGTAGTTACTTGTTTATTTTACGTCTGCCATATTCCTCTTTGTTTCTTAGCGTCAAAGCTGCAAAAATGCAAAGAAGATAACCACTTCTTCTTCTGTTTCAGTGGTGGGTGGCTAGCGAAAAAAGCTGCCAAACATCGAACTAGAAGAAGAAGAATTAAAATCACGTGACTAATCATGTCTGCTGTGTAAAAGGAACTTTACTCCGGAAAATAAAGTCAGACAACAATTTGCATAACTTACAATGTGGACGTTTGGCGAGGTAATATGCCGAGACCCCTCAGGCAAAGGCTGCACCAAAACAACAACAAACACTGAGCGTTTAAAATAGGTTAAACGTTTCCTCAAGACATTGTCAAGGAGAAAAATATTACAGAGAGGGTTACAGCATTGGAACATCTCAGTTATTGGACTTAACAGAGTCTCACAATGTACGATGTATGATCTAGGGGACAAGAAAAGACTTTATGATTCCCCAGGGGTGGACATTTAGCTTATTTAAGATCGGATCGGCACTCGGATCGTCCGATATTGAATATTAAAAGATCGGTGTCGGCTTGGGGGTAACAAAAACTTGATCAGGACAGTAAGAAGAACCGTACAATTACTTAGGGGATAGTTTCACAAAAATGAATTACTTATAAATGCCACTCCACTTCAGAATTTATTCACAACTGAGTTTACACACATAAAAAATAAAAAAAAACTTGACTTTTTAAATCCAATCAGCCAAACCAGGTCACGTTTAACAGGTTTTAATGCAGTCCCAACCAACAAAGAACAAATACACAAACAAAAAATAAGAGACTCAGTAAACAGGTGGCTGACAGCCTGGTAATAAATAGTAATGACAGCTGAATGACTACCTTCTCAGCTGATGCTGAGGTAGTGCTTTTCTCCCAAAAGTTTTTTTACTTCCTGGACATGAGCTGAAAGAGAAAAGGTACAGACAATACTCTGTTTAATTATCATCAATACCGTACAATACCATTTAGATTCCACAAAAGAACACCGTCAGCCCACCTGAGGGTTTCTTCCTTCATGTATAGCAGAAATCTGTGGCTTTGCACCAAAGTAACAGCCACTTATTGAGTAAAAAGAAATAAAAAAATGTTCTCCCACGGAAAGTGCCTCGCTTTAACGTCACACCCGTTAAGGCCTGAGATTTGGACACACAGTGCAATTGTAGTTTGGTCAAGAATTTGTCATGGCAACAGCTAGCACCAAATTCCTTTCTCAGTGCTGAGGTTAGGCCCGATATTTTTTATAACACCCTGCTGAACATGCACAAGTCCGGTCCCTTCAACATGCTCCAGCTCCCAAATGAGACAGAACCACCACGGACCAGATATCTACGGCTATTATAACTCAAACCGCAGTTATTACCCAGATATGTGCAATAATTGTCTGCTTCCATCCCCATCTACCCTTATAAACACAACCTGACCTAAAGCCTTACCTTAAAGCGCAAACACAACGTTAGCGACATGTTCTTATTGATTTATAAGAAAGAGAGAGACATAGTTTTGGCCAAGGTTTTGTGCCAGGTCTCCAGTGTTGCACAGCAGGAGAGGAGGCCCCGCGCCCATTGAGTGCCTGACCTCAGAGGACAGCCAAGCACTCAGCTCCAACAGCCCAGAGTTACAGCTGTGCCTTCCACACAAAAGTGTCTTAGTCACAGAAAATCTTAAATCCTTAATCGAGTCCAAAATACACTCTCTTGATTAGGGACATTAGTGAAAAGTATGATGCTTCATGTAGGTTTAAGTATTCAGAATTTGCCTAAAATGGCTGTGTTTTCATTCTGGACGCCGTGGTTTGTAGTACTGTTGAACTGTATTGTGTATGAACTGACAGATGTTTTTATTATTTTGACATTTTAGTCAGTGGGCTGGAACAAATAACAAAAATACTTTAGTGTTTAATTCAAACCATCATAACAGCATCTCAAACTATACACACTCCAAAGTGATCACACAGTTAAACACCACATTTCAGATGCAGTTTCAACGTAAACTGAACATTAAGGCAATGATGAAGGATGGTTGAGTGACTGTTGTAATACAATGTGATTCATAATGTTATTGACTTTATATGGGAGGCTGTAGCGTACTGTAATTTGTCCTCAAATGACTAATAATCGTGATGCTGTCCGTGCAACACTTCAAACGGACGCAGACAAGAGTTAGGCCTTGTTGTTGAGGGGCGTTGTTTTTTTGACAGCTGCGTCTCTCTGGTTTACCCTTTGGTACCCAAAACTTTCCATCGACATCTAACAAGAGTTTACAGAATAACTCTGCGACCACAGACCAGCTAGTCATTAACTGTCCCGGTGGCACTCGCAGGATAGGACTTTGCCATCTCGAGCCGAGACATGTCCCAACGAAGCTTTAAAGTTCAAAGTTCCTCCTGGGTCTCACATCTTGGGCGGCCCATTGCGAACAAGCTGATAACACCGGGTGGGCAAGTTCCTCTGCATTTGCACGCTGTCACTCTGCTCCCCCTCCTTTTTCTTGCGTGGATGACAGCACAATGTCTGTGTATAGATTCCCAGGGAAAGCCTCCAGTCACAGCTTCCTCTCTATTGTTGCACCGTTTCAGCAGCACCCATCCCAGCATTACAATGTGGGCAAAGGCCCAAAAATCATAATCTCCCGGCCTAAAGCTGCCACAATAGCCTGCACTCAAATCCATCTCTGGGTCATGTGTAGTATAAAACATGCAAGGGAGCTAACTAACATCTCAAACGAGTGCTAACTGTGTAGCTTCGGGTCCAAAACAAGAGTGCAGCTTAGAGCTCAGCAGGAGTTTTTTTTTAGTGTGGTAAAACAGCAGCTTCGTGGCAGATTACAGAGCTAAAAAAGTACTTCGAGGGTGTAGCTGGTTGGCTAGTTATCGTGTTTCACGTGTAAACAAATAAGAGGTCTGGGTCAACCAGTTAGACAGTGCCCTGCACTGAACCACTACAGGCTACACCTAACACATTAGCATAAGACAACAAGCGGTGCTACTCCTAATGCTAACTACTAACTAATAAACAGTAATAAAGAGCTAACGCTAACTGTTGATAGTTTACACACCTGTGTGGCATCACTGTCTTGATTTGGAGACCGAAATGTAAAGAAACCAGACACGTTAGAGGCACTCGTCCACAAACAAGTGTACCGTAGCATTTTTGTTTTCGATTCATTCACTTACCAGATAATCCATGTACTATCGCTGGCCAGTCACAGCAGCACGAACAGGCTGTGTAGTAATCCCGTTTTTGTTTTGTTTTTTTTGTTTTGCCTCGGCGAGTCCAAAACTGTGATGTGTTTTTATTTATTTTTTGGCACACGTCGCTTTGTATTCCCCGCCTTCCGACAGCAGCCACAGCTACAATAAAAAAAAAAAACCCCAGCCTTTCGTTGGGGTTTTGTAAGCAGGAATCCTCCGTCCTCCTAACGCCAGTAAATCAAGTTTCGTCGCGGCGACGGTTGAGTTTGTTGGAAAGCGAGGCTTAAAAAAAAGGGCCGCTGGGTCCGTCTGTGTGTCTGTCTGTGTTTCCTCTGAATAAACAGCCCCTCTTCCACCGGCTGACTTCCAGTTTTATCACACAATATCAGTTTGAGTGTGTTTGGTTGAGGAAACTAAGCGAAGGCTACACCGCTACGTTACGCTGCTACGTCGTTCTGGGGCACGTACGCGTGGTCACGTGGCCAAACACATGGTGGCTATTTTCATTCTGAGGAAGGGCTGAAACGAAACGGGCTTTTTGTTTAAAAATGGCATTTGTCATCATTTCAAGCACATATTTCCAAACAGAAAGACGATTGGGTTGATCGTGGTAGTTATTGCTGCTCACATTTTGATGGTACATGATGAATATTATGTCATTTACTGATTTATTCTGGACCATTTTATTGTCAAAACATATTTGACAGGGCATTTTTGTGCAACAATGGTACAAAACAACAGAGAAAATTATTAATTCATACGTTGTAAGGCAACTTTTAAAGGGGAGCTACTGCTTTTTACAACCTGGACCTTATTTTTTTGCATATAATATGATCGTTTACTCACCCATATAACTTTGGTGTCATTTTTAGTCCGGCCCACACGGAAATAATCTTTATAAACATATAGGTTTTAATATAGGTTTTGAATGTATGTGACATACATAAAATTGGCTGTTTTCATATATACGCATATATGCTATATATATATATATATATATGCGATATGCAGATAAACTGCAAATCGTCATATACCCACACGGAAAGAACCTATATGAGGGTATATGCGCATATATGAAACCTATATGCAGTTTATCTGTGCATATATGCTGCATATATACGTTATATATGCAGCATATATGATAACATTTATGCTGCATATATATAGCATATATGCGTATATATGAAAACAGCCAATTTTATGTCTGTCACATATATTCAAAACCTATATTAAAACCTATATGTTTATATAGGTTCTTTCCATGTGGGTTTGGAAGATATTTAGCTCCGTGTATATCCATATAGTGGGAGTGATTAGGGCACCAAAGCGCAGCCTCTAAATAACGCATTATCCGCCGCGAAACCAATATTTTGTTATGATACGCTAGTGCTATTCCCCGTTGAGTCCGGAGTTACCTGTTGTTATCATCATCCGGGGTCTGTAGATTGACTTACTAACCTCTGACCTGGATGATGTCATGATTGCTTGATCACAGTTGCTCAGTTGCACAAAAAAAAAACTCTCTTGAAAAACACGAGTAAAAAAGAAAAATAGGTGTAAGTTATAAACAAAATAATAACAAATTAAATACAATAGTGTGTATAATCAAAAATATGTACACTAATATATGTATTGCATATATTAGTGTGTAAGCAGTGTTCCAGTGGAGGTAAGTCTTAAAATACTCAAGAACAAGTACCTCAAAACTGTAGGTGCGTTCCACCACAAGCATTCGATTATATACAACAAAAGCAGCCCATACGCCCATTATTAATAAATGATTATACTGTTATATCACGACATGTCAACATGAAAATGTAAACTCCAAATCAAGGAATCCAACCTACACTTTCATGCAGCTTTCACTGAGGTTTCCACAATATTGCCACGCTTCCATGCAGCCCATACTACATAATATATGAAAGGAGATGGCACAGTATGTCAAATGAGTATATACCAAAAAATATGGTAGTGCTGTTCCCCATTGAGTCCGGAGTTACCTCTTATCTATTCGCGGACGTGCAGCGGTTTGTTGTTCTTTGGCCAGCTGTTCCTATCTCTGCCTCCGCATCCTCCTTTCAACAAGCTCCTCATCCGTATACTCTGGCTCAAAACGGCAAGGACGTCCATCATAAACAAAGTCGTCGTCCACAACCTCAGAATCGGAAAAACATTCAGCCATGTTGCAAAAAACTGGCAGTAGCAAATTACAGGTAAACAAGTTGACCACTGCGTGTGCTCGCGGCGCTCAGGGATGACATCATCCAGGTCAGAGGTTAGTAGGTCAGTCTACAGACCCCGGATGATGATAACAGGTAACTCCGGACTCCGCGGGGAATAGCACTAGCATATCATAACAAAATATTGGTGAAATCGACGAGTTTCACGGCAGATAATGCGTTATTTAGAGGCTGCGTTTCGGTGCCCCGATCACTCCCACTATATGGATATACGTAGCGCTCTGCTGGAGCTAAATATCTTCCGAAGGACTAAAAATGACACCAAAGGTATATGGGTGAGTAAACGATCGTATTATATGTCAGAAATAAGGTCCAGGTTGTTAAAAACAGTAGTTCTCCTTTTATCCTCTTCGTTCCTGATAAGGCTGCGACTATCTGCTTCCATCTGGTCCTATCCTGTGCAGCATGCTGTGCTTCGCCCCACGCTGGGTTTGCCGTTAGATGTTTCATACATGGTACGCACATTCCATGCTCCCAGGCGGATCTTTGTTTTGGGCCCAAGCACCCTGACTTCCTGTTGAAGGCTTTCATCAGGGGTGGCCATACTGCCACGTTGGCTAAAGTCAACTGTGGGGCCCATGGTGGCATTTAAAGCAGTTATCGAAGTTTCGGTAACAAGAAGTTGTTTTACAGGGTGGGGTTGTTAGCCCCGTGCCCAGCCCCCAACCTGGAGGGCTAGGTGCTGCTTTTCGTCTGGCCTCTACCCTAGAAACCTGCACGGCATGGTTGAACCTGCTGAGGGTATGGACACCCTCTGGTATAGCCTTAACGGAGGTGTGCAAGCCTCCACACCACGACACAGTAGCAGCACAGGGGGAAGAAGGGGGGAAGAACTTCCAAAATCTTCCAAAAATGTCAATAAATCACAAAACAAAGAATTTAAAACCTGAAATATATTTGCATATCTAACTTAATACAGGCTTAGCTTTGTATAGTCCATCGTCATGTCATGTTTGTTCTCATGTTAGACATTGCTGTCACTCAGTGTGAAACCTCAGAAAGCGGATGTTCTGCGCTGTGAAACAGAGGTGCACATTTTTTTACACTGTCACTTTTGCCGTTCCTGTGCACCCAGGAACCCTGCATCCTCCCTTGTTGTCACACATTGTTGGCGGACCAAGCGGACGTCCCGATTTGGAATGGGAGCCGTGGGTCCTCCATTTTTCTGTCAAATTCAATATAAATACAGATATTATTGCATTTACAGCTAGTTTTGTGCAAAAACACATGAAATAATATATGATTGCATTCAAAAACACCGTTAGCAAAGTCTTCCTCCGTTGCCCTGAGGCAATGAAAAGAAAAACTGAATTTCTGAACATGAAAAAAACACTCTTGAAAAACACTAGTAAAAAAAGAAAAATAGGTGTAAGTTATAAACAGAATAATATCAATAAAGAAAATACAATAGTATAATCAAAAATATGCAAGAATCGCATATATAAGTGTGTAAGCAGTACCTTCGTCTTGTGTGGTATTACCTACGAAGATGCACCACATGTTAAAAACCAATCATCTTGCATTGGAGGTAAGTCTTGAAATACTGAAGAACAAGTACCTCAAAAGTGTAGGTGCATTCCACCACTAGCATTCAGTTATATACAACAAAAGCAGCCCATACTCCCATTATTAATAAATGGTTATATTGACGACATGTCAACATGGCATTTGAAAATGTAAACTCCAGATCAAGGCATCCACTTTCATGCAGCTTTCACATTACTACATAATGAATGAAAGGAGATGGCACAGTATGTCAAATGAATCAACAAAAAAAAAAAAAACTTAAAGCATGTATAAAGCATGATGACAGCATATATATTTTATGTATTGAGTAAGTGTTGAGTGCACATGTGTTTCACCGTAAAGAGTCATGCAAAAGACATAACAAACAAGTCAAACAGAAGAAGCATGAGAGCATCCCAAATTCTACTGCGCCCTTCGGGACTATACAGATCTGCACAGACTTGTCTCTGCGGACCTAAAAAGCTATTATACCATAGGACCAAATTACCAGGGCAAAGAAGAACGAGAATCGTTAAGGGGGAAGCAAAACCAAAGCCAAGACAACATAGTAATGTGACTTCATCCTTATTAGAGGAAGAGTATAAATCACAAGTCTGCTGAGTCTGATGCAAGCTGCATACTGAAGTGATCCCTGCTCCTCGGAGACCACACTCCTCTTCAATATTTCATGTGATGTGCTATAAAGGAAATCTCCCTGAACTCGTTTGAGTTGAGGGTGAACTGGATGTCCTGAGGACGGCTCTGAAAGGTGCGGAGAGTGTTTAGGAGACGCAGAAACACGTGGCAGCATTTGATTTAATATGCAGGCTATTTAAATCATGTGTACATTGCTGTATGGCTGTCTTCTTCTTATTCTTCTAGTCTGACCCAGTCAAATGTGAGACGGGAGACCTCTGGAGGCCTGTAGGAACACAGACGATCGCATTCACGTTAAACAGGCTTTTGTCTGCAGAGGCTGGCTTTTTTTATTTATTTTTTATTTTCTCCATAGACACGACATCACATCAGAAGAAATTTGGGGCTCAGTGATTTTACCGTAGGGCACTTCAACATATAGAAAAATGGAACCTTGGACCACATCCAGTACCCTGTGATTTAGTGTTTATCAGATGTACCACCTGAGCTACAACATTATTTTAATTATAAGGCCATAAACTAACCATATATATTAGAGGACACATTTTATATTGAGCAAAAAAACTTATTCTTCAATTAGGGTTCAAAAATGGCAGCAGTCGGATCAGATTAAAATACCCTTAATACTTCCTTATATGAATCAGTTTATCATTTTTGACTAACAATTCAAAGCAGACTCTTCCCTAATTCAGATTTGTGTTTTTATTAATATTATCCTCAGGCTACATATTAATCTTGAAGTCTCAGTGTGACAGTGCGGTAAGGGAGCTGCACGGCACAGGACAGGAGGGACTTAGGCCCCTGCAAAGGGGATCGTGGGGGGGGGCCCTCCCACCCACCCGGGCCATGGGCTCTTTGTGGCTCTCCCTTCATGGAAAAGGTACGGAAACATCAGAACCGGGACATGGAGACTTTACAAAGTCATTGCAGAGTGTGCAAGGCATTGCAATGACAGTGGTTAGCACTGATGCCTCACAGCAAGAAGGTCTTGGGTTTGAATCCATGAGCCGACTGGGCCTTTCTGTGTAGAGTTTGCATGTTCTCCCTGTGTCTGCGTGCGTTCTCTCCGGGTACTCCGACTTCCTCCCACTGTCCAAAGACATGCTCATTAGGTTAATTGATGATTCTAAAATGTGTATGTGAGTGTGAATGGTTGGCTGTCTCTTTGTGTTAGCCCTGCGATAGACTGGCGACCTGCCCAGGGTGTATCCCGCCTCTCGATAGCTGGGATAGACCCCAGCACCCCCCGTGACCCTTCACAGGAACAAGCGGTTACAGAAGATGAATGAATGACGTTTACAAGGTTTGCTGCTGACTACTCATATGTATATATCTGTACAGCTCTATTATTTTTATATTATTTTATTCTTACAGTGCTTATTCTATTGTTTTTTTTTTTTTAAGCCAGGAGCTACCGCCCAAAATGTTCTCACATAATGACAATAAAGTATTCTTGATTCTTGAAGTTGTGAACTTTCTATGAACAATAAACACTAGGGGGCAGTGTCGACCAAAATAAAAAGCACGTCTTTATAATGGGCTTCCTTGTGCTGCCCAGCATAAATATTTCCCAGAGGAAATGGTTTGCTTATGTAATAGTAAGTCAACAAGGCAGAGAATGGGTGGTTTTGGTGTAGCATATTTATCTGAGTGGATAAAAAAAAGGGATTACCAGGAATCACGATGTAAAAGCACAAACAAATCTGACTTTTGGCTTTTAACAGCATTCAGTTTAGGATTATGTGTTGTTCTTCTGCTATTGGATTACAACCAGTGTTCGTGCAAAATCCACCACCAGGATTGACACCAGGAAGGTGGACTGGTCAAATCTCCAGCAACACCTACGTGAAGTACGTGGAACAGCTTTATAAGATCGCCACGTTTCGGCTCGTGGCCTTCATGGGTGACCCTGACTCTGCAGGAGAGTGTTGTAGGAGTTCTGGCCATAGTTCATACATATTTTCCTTAGAGGAAGCTGAAGTTACATGCTGATCGTGGCCAGAATAAACCTTTTGTGCAAACAGTGTTTCTTCAGATAATTGAATTGTTAACCAGGTGTTAAAGGCCTGTGAAACACTGAAACTATTCACTGAAATAAGGTAATGGGTTATTAATGGCTTCATAGGGTCAGTTTAATCGGAAGGTTTATAAGCTACCAGTGCTGAAGCAAGCTAAGTCCTTTCTGCACCATTAGACCATCAACATGACTCATTCCATATAGGTGACAACAAACTTTAGCAGTGACAATGATGTGTGATAATCTTTCTTTTTTTTTTTAACAATTCATGTCGAAAGTTGTGATGTTTCCTGTTAATTTCAGGAAACAGATAAGGGTCTCTTTCACATATGCAACACTAACTGCCTCAGTGCATCTAATCGATAAACCCGTCTGCTCTGAAGAAACCCTCCCGCTGTTAAAGAATTTCTTTTTGTGGGAAGTACGCTTTTGTGAAATATAGCAATGTCTTTGGTTATGAAAAGCTAAAATCCACAAACACTTGCATGCTTCAGTGTTTAACCTGGTAGTTGAATAAATTAGTAGACAGTTTTGGTTCTGTAAAAAAATAATCTAGTGTCAAAAACTCCAAATATGGTTGGTTGAAGTGTCAAAAATGTGATTTTTGTGTATATATTGTTTATTTTTGTTATAGTTTACTATTATATTTTCTACTATTGGACTGAGAGTCCAATAGTCCAATAGTAAAACCTTTATTTGAGAAATAAAGGTTTTAAGTCATTGCCTGTGAAATTATAGCAAGCACCTTTAAATACACCTTTAAAACAATGAATCCAATATTTAGACGTAAGTTTTTGGAGGGCCCATTTGAGTCGTGTAGTGTCACTGATCTAAGTGAAAAGAGCTGAATATTTGTCTGGGTCAGAATAACTCTCTGAGCATCTGGTGGATTTATTCATGTGTCTTAGATCATCCGAGTCATTAATCATGAATTCAATTTCCCCAGACTTAAAAATAGACATAAAGCATGTGATTCTACGGCTCAGCCCTGAACTGAAAATGAAATCAGAATGCGCACCAGTCACTCAGCATGACTCGGCATGGCATTCCTTTCAAATGAGGGAGCCTGCCGAGCGTTTGTCATCATGCCCCGTCAGCCGTGTCGTGCTGACAACTCGTCACGAATCTAAATCAGTAGCAGTTTTATCTGAAATTGATAAAACAGGTGGCCTCATAGGTATGAATATCCCGTTGGTAATGTCTTTGTGATGCAGTAAAATTCCACTGTGATTCATTTAAAATTGTGTGATGCCACCTTAAGTGAAAACATGATGGTCCAAGAACTGATTTCTGTACTTTTTATGAGTACATTTAATGAAATTTAGTGCAGTTTAGTTACACAAATTTAGTGTGTATATGATTAAGCAAATTGACTAAATAGTGTACTATATCATTGGAGAAAGCTGAAACAAAGGCGACTGGACTTTTTGGGTTTCTCAAAAAAGAAGCTCGCTGGGTTAGTTGCCTTTGTTTCAGTTTTGTTTTTAGGATTTACCCACATGGTTTATCATCACAGATATATCCTCAAGAATGTGTTTGCTCGTATAAATATTTAACAAGGAAGTAGCCTTGCCCAAGTACACTGTACTTTCTGGTTCACTGCATCGCCTCTGGCAGCTAAAACCTGATGCATGCCATTTTAATATGTAACCCCGTATGGGTGGAGCTGGGTAATTCTTTGCATTTTGTAGGTCAGTGATTAGTTTTTGTGAATCATTTTAATCTGAAGCGATTATTAGTGACACATACACTAAAATTATGACCACCTTTGTATGGGTTGAGGGGAGGGGCCTCTGTGGATCATCCCACAGATACTTGATCAGTTTGGCATCTAGTGAATTTAGAGGCCAGGTCAACACCTTGTCCTGTTCTTCATGTTTTTTTAGTTGTTACTAAAGCGTTTGTGTGTGTGCGCCTGTGTCAGGCTGCATCCTGGTGGGGATGGCTGCTGCCATCATGAAGTGTCATTGCTATCGGGTGGGAGGGGTGCCTGGTCTGGTCTGGTTTAGATGGGTGCTACATGTCTGAGTAACATCCACACGAATGAATGCCAGGTCCAAAAGTTTCCCAGCAGAACATTGAATTGCCACAAGATGCTCAGTGTTATTTACTTCTCCTGTCAGTGGTTTTAATGTTGTGGCTGATGGGTGTAAATGCTTCAATGGTTCTGCCTGCCTTTTAAAATCTTACTGTTAATATCAGAAGTGCTCATGCTTTCCTTGCAACCTGTTTTCAGGGGAAGGCTTGAAGCAGGCAACAAGTGCTGGTGCAGCCCTCTCCGGTGGTTGATTTGTGTTGTCTGGCTGGCTTGCAGATTGCTGTAGCTCCGCCCTCGATTATTCAGCCTGGTAGACGTGCGGTTGCTGCGCAGCGTGTGGAGGCAGAAGCGTCCGACTGTGAGCGGAGGGAGACCGGAGGAGCTCAAGCTGGTGTTGTTGTGGCAATAAAAAAAAAAAAAAAAAATACGCTCGATCCGGCTCCACGCGCTGCGACATCTGGATTAAAACAAACGCTGCTCATTCTCAGGGGTTGACCGAGGAGGAGGAGGAGGAGGAGGAGGAGGACCGAGCTGAGGTGGGCTTTCTGAGCTGGGGTGCTTTTCTGGGGACGCTGTTAGAAGTTTGTGCGCGGCGGAGTTTGTTTTCAGAGCAGTAGTTTCGGGCACGGCTCGTTGCCCCCGCTGTCCTGCTCTCCTGCCTCCAGCTGTGCGGTGAACCATGGCGCTCCGAGCCAGGGCGCTGTACGACTTCAACTCCGAGAACCCCGGGGAGGTGTCGGTGAAGGAGAACGAGATCCTAACTTTGTACAGCGAGCAGGACATCGAGGGCTGGCTGGAAGGGACGAACAGCCGAGGGGAGAGGGGACTGTTCCCCGCGTCGTACGTGGAGATCCTGAGGAACGACAACAACAGCTGCACCACATCTGCGGACCGGTACGCCAACGTCCCATCCGGAGGGTTTGACGGCTCGATCAAGCCCAAAGTTGACAACTTTCCCAAGCCGTCTCCCCCAGTTTTCGCCAATTTCTCAGCCCCACCGCCGCAACAGCAGCCCCTTCCTCCTCCTGTGCAGCAGAACACTTACCAGCAAGGCAGCGACGATGACTGGGACGATGACTGGGATGACAGCTCCACAGTGGCGGACGAGCCGGGGACCGTAGGAGGAAGGTACCATGACTTTGAAGGCAACGGGCCCTCCACTTACAGGGTGTCCACATCAATGCCAAGAGGCGGTGCACAGCAAGCAAAGAGCTCTGCTACAGTCAGTAGAAACCTGAACAGATTTTCAACCTTTGTCAAGTCAGGAGGGGAGGCGTTTGTCCTCGGGGAGGCTTCAGGCTTCGTGAAGGACGGTGATAAGATCTGCGTGGTGATGGGCCAGCATGGCCCGGAGTGGCAAGAGAACCCTTACCCGTTCTCCTGCACAATAGACGACCCCACCAAACAGACGAAGTTTAAGGGCATGAAAAGCTACATCTCCTACAAGCTGACCCCGACTCACACGCAGACCCAGGTGAACAGGAGGTACAAGCACTTCGACTGGCTCTACGCTCGCCTGGTGGAGAAGTTCCCCGTCATCTCGGTGCCGCACATCCCAGAGAAGCAGGCCACGGGGCGCTTCGAGGAGGACTTCATCTCCAAGAGGAGGAAAGGCCTCATATGGTGGATGAACCACATGACCAGCCACCCCGTCCTGGCCAGGTGCGACGTCTTCCAGCACTTCCTCACCTGCAGCAGCACGGACGAGAAGGCCTGGAAGCAGGGGAAGAGGAAGGCGGAGAAGGACGAGATGGTCGGGGCCAACTTTTTCCTCACCATCAGCACCCCGCCGGCGCCGCTCGACTTCCAGGAGGTGGAGAGCAAAATAGACGGCTTCAAGACTTTCACCAAGAGGATGGACGACAGCGCCTTGCAGCTCAACGCCACGGCCAGCGAGTTCGCCCGCAAGCAGATCACTGGCTTCAAGAAGGAGTATCAGAAAATGGGCATGTCGTTTAAATCCCTGAGCCAGGCCTTCGAGATGGACCAGCAGACGTACTCTGGGGGACTCAACACGGCTATCTCCTTCACTGGGGACGCATACGAGGCCATTGGAGAGTGTTTTGCTGAACAGCCGAGCAAGGATCTCGACCCAATCATGGATTTGTTAGCTCTTTACCAAGGACACTTGGCAAACTACCCAGACATCATCCATGTCCAGAAAGGTAAAACAACTACACTGAAATACACACGTTCTAAATACACAGATCAGGCATAACATTATGACCACTGAGAGGAGAAGTAAATAACATTCACCATCTTGTGACAATTCAGAGTTCTGCTGGGAAACTTTTGGACCTGGCATTCATTCACGTGGATGTTACTTAGACATGTGCCACCCAACTAGACCAGACCAGGCACCCCCACCCCACAGCAATGACCATCCCAGCAGGATACAGCCTAACACAGGCACACACATAAAAACGCTTTAGGAACAACTCAGAAAAACAAGGTGTTGACCTGGCCTCCAAATTCACTAGTTCTCAAACTGATCAAGTATGTGTGGGATGATACACAGAGGTCCCTCCCTTCAACTCAAAGGTCGCTCACTAACAACATCCTGTTCCCAGACACCACAGGACACCCTCAGAAGGCCCATGTCCATTCTCTGATGAGTCACAACAGTTTTGGAGGCACAAGGGAGACCTACACAATATTAGGAAGGTGGTCATAATGTTATGCCTGATCGGTGTATCTCACTCATCTGATTTAAAGCCGCTTTGAGGAACCTCTGAATAATTAATTCATGATGTAAGGGACCAGTTTTTTATGGTGTACTTTGATTTATTCTAGACCACTTATAATAATTAATATTATTTGATGATTGGACTGAATACAAGAAGATAATGAATCAGTCAGTCAGCAGAAACCCAAAACGTGCAACCACACTCTAGGGCTATGGACGTCAGATGTTTCGCAGTCCCAGTGTTCCAGTCAATTTATATATTCACCACACATACTCATAAAATAAAACCTTACTAGTAACCTCGGAGTCATAAAAACAGTTTCTAGGCTTTAACCTCTACCTCAGGTTTGGCTCGGCTACAGCCAGCCGGTTTAAAATGAAAGAAGTACAAAGCGCGTTTGCTGACCGTCACAAAGAATTTGCTTTAAGTCAGCTGTTGTTGGGACAGCAGTCGGGTTACAATACGCCACTTTGCAAGACAAATACACGGTGTTTGCATTTGGAAGTTTGCTTACACGCTACTGTTTGTCTCACCACATGGGCGCCACCCGTTTGGCTTTTGTTTGGTTTTCCATTACCAGTCAAGTATTGCGCCTTTGTGGACCGAGAGAACGTCCCGTGCGACTCCAGCACAAAATGAGATCTGCTCGGAGAATCCTTCCCCTAACGAGACGCGCGTGCTCCCTCGGCTTCGCGCAGATTTCGTTAGACTAATCAAAGCCTTCCTCCCACACGACCCATAACTCAATCATAGACGCCATTGTGTGGCGAAATGTCAATCACGTGAGAGGCAGGGCTGCCCTCTTGAGACCCCTGCACTGCTGCAGCCTTACATGAGAATGTTGCACATCTGCTTCCCTAACATAAAAGGGAAATCGGTAATATAAAAAAAAAAAACCTCAAACCAAACCGGTCCTCCGCCTTGTCAGTTATACCTGACTGACTGCTTTCTGAACCTTTATATGTGAAAGGCTCTCCAGTATGTCATGGTGTTATCAAATCATGAATGATACCTGAAACACTGCCATGCAGGACACGATATAGGAGGTCAAAATACACTAATCCTCTCATTCCATGCATCATTTCCAATCCTCCTGTTCTGTCCAACTAAAGCCACATGACCCACTCGGATCAGAGTGGGAATTAACGTTGCAGGGGCCCTGCTAGTGTCCAGGTCTTAATCTGTCAGATATGCGGCCCTGAAACTTGCAATTTAAACTGAGCCTCTTGCTGGTGACAGCCTGTGGACATCTTGGTTTATCGTCCCCCGTCCCTACAAACACTGCTCCCATTCACTCCGCAATGGATGGGACGGGGGAAACAGGACAGACTGTGTTTATGCTCCAGTTGGAGCAGAACTTCCCAGTCAGCTCAAATCAAGTTTGCCATGTTGGCCACACACACACATAGCATAAACAAGGTGACACAGCCATTTACACAGTGTGGTGTGATAAGCCCAGCCTAATTCCACAGATAAGAGATTCTGAAGACCTTGCCGCAGGCACGATGTCGAGAAAAGACACACATATGCGCACACAAGCGAGCTGATGGAGGAGACAGGGCATGCAGCAGATGAAAGCAGAGCCTTGCGTAGCGTATTGGATCCAAAAATGACTTTGATCTCGTCTCGTTTTTTTAAATGTGCCGAGGCTGTTCTTATTATTTTGAGTCCGGCGGGGCCTCTTTTCTCTATTTTTTTTAACCGTTTGTACATTCCTTTTCTCGATTAATTATTTCATAAATGAGGAACACACTGTTAATTCCTAAATAAAGCAGGTAAAGTAAGGAACAAAACACTGATAAAAAGTTATTCTAACCTCTGCAGCCTAGATAGATGCTGGGAAACTTTTGTATGCTAATTAGGCATGTAGCACACACCTAGACCAGACCAGGCACCCTCACCCCATAGCAATGACACTCCTTGATGGCAGCAGGATGCAGCCTGACACAGACACACACACAAAAACAGTTTAGGAACAACTCAAAAAAACATGAGGAACAGCACAAGGTGTTGACCTGGCCTCCAAAATCACTAGATCCCAAACTGATCAAGTATCTGTGGGATGGACTGGGGGCAAGCCTGAACCACAGGACCATTCACAGGTCCATTCTCTGATGAGTCACAACTGTTTTGGAGGCACAAGGGAGACCTACACAATATTAGGAAGGTGGTTATAATGCTGTGCTTGATCGGTGTGTACAAGTATTTAAAAACAGATAATGTTGTGGCACATAATGGCAGCTTGTTGCTCAGATTGCCTGTATATTTCCAGTAGTATAAAATGCTAACAACCAGGTGCAAGACATTCACGTGCCTCTGCAATCATCCATCAGGTGACCAATTGTTAACAGGACGCTGAAATGACCTGGAAAAGTAGGTGGCTTTTAAGGAGGTTACGACCGCCTTAACTTGGCTTAAATTTCTCTGACATTGTGTGGAGACAATACGGTGCAGCTGCGAACTAAAAGGTGCAGCAGCCGCGCATGTGTGTGCGCTTTGTGTGGTTTTATTTTTTGTTTTTTCAGCTTTTCTGTCGGCCTTGAATTAAATACTTCCTCTTTTGTCTGTCTGCCTGATTTTAATACACCACATGTGGAGGAAGTGTCCACAAGTGTCATTGAGGTTATTGCTGTCTTCTCCCAGTTATACTCCTAAACAGAGGCCACATCCTTTGTTGTCACAAACCAAAGGAGACATTTCCGCAACGCAAGTGGTTTACACAGAAAGTCATCGTCTCCTTGGATGGATAGAGACGGAGAGAGGGCGTCCACAGATAGGTGGAGCGGTACACAAAAGTTTAAATCAGCTGTTAAAGCTTTAAAAGGGCATGTTTTTTTTTCCATCATTAGGTCATACTGTATGCAGGGCGGGGAGGTGGTCACATCAGACGTCAAGGCAGCCACTTATCAGCAATGTCTCGGTTCCATTTATAGCTTCCTGCAACTGTCTCATTAGACACCAGGCAGGTTTTTATTTGGCCCGACACAAGCGGCGGGTGAAATATTAGCCTCCCCGCCGAGGGACATTGACCATCACCCTATTGATCTGAACCTCTACAGGAACCCCATTAGCCATTAGTGTGCATGCAGCTTGGCAGGGACGGCGCTAGCTCGTGCTGTCGCCATCATATATCTGGCTTTCTCGGAAAAAAAGGAACATATTGAGCTTTGCACGTTTTATTTTGGTCGGAGTCGACTTTGGAAACCTTAGCAGCTTTAGGGTGTGATGCTTATTCTTATAATTTAGTGCTTAAAACACTCAAGAAAGGGGAAGGGAGGAGTTTCATAAACACTCAGATAGTGGCCAAGACAACTCCCGAGACCTAGTCTTTTTTTCATTAAGCAGATGCAACTGAAATGCAGCCACTTAATGCTGCTCGGGGCTCTTGTTCAAACACTATTATCGGTGTGATAATATTGATCTTTCCTGCTGTGCTTCTTGGAGGAAAAACCTGTTGACTGTGGACTAGTGCATGACAGCACGTTCTGGTCTGCATTCAGCATACACCTCGTTAAAATAACAAAGCGCCACTCACTTCTGTTAACAGTTGTCAAAAGGTTGATATAAATGCTCAGATACCAAGTCTAATTCCTACTACTGCTGACTGTTTTCTGAGAAAATCACACAATGACACAGTGAAACAGACTGTCAGTTTGTTTGACAGCGTTACCTCCATGCATAAGCTACACTCGGTAAGAGAGGAACGTAAGATAAAGCCGGTGTTTGGAGTTGAAGTTTTGTCGAAATGCCTTTTTGCTTTTCCCACTTTATCCCCGCATCCTCTTCCCCTTGTTAATTCTCCCTAATCAGCAGCATTTTGTCCGATCTCATCACACTTTTATCACCACGTGAAGTGATAAAACAATGGCCGGGAAGCGAGGGAAGGGAAAGCACCGATTTACAAGGATGTCAGCCTTTCCTGCTGACTCAGCCCCGCTGCCCTACTGTGCAAACCCGTCTGATATATTGTTCCCAGTTATTGAAATGTGCTCTAATGCGTGCAGTGAATGACGGAGGGTGGTGAAGTGATGAGACGGGGATTGCCACTGGTTGTTCAGGTCACAGGCTCTGTCGGTAGCGTGGTGTTGTGTAACCAGGGATTACGTAAGCGCTAAAACGGCTGCCTTCAGCGAGCCCAGGAGGGCTCAGTGCCACCTCCCTACGCCCAGAGAGGACTTCTACACAGGAGGCAGATCACTTTTTCTTATTCAGATTCTGTTACAAACCTTAGTTATTTCTGTAACTCTCTGGACTACTAATCCTCTCTATATCTTGAATGTCCACAGATTCATGTTAACAAAATAGCAGTATCTATCTTAACCCATTCAGGCCTAAACACTCTTCTGTAAACCCCCTCTCAAAACCTGAGGTTTTTCAGAATATGTCAACACTTAAACCTTAATTTTTCAGGCTCTGTAGCAGATAAAAACATGCGATAAAAAGCATTTGACAGCTTACTTCTTTGGCTTTCAACTTGACTGACTTGCTAGGGCATAATCTTCAAATGCATTTTTTTTAAAATCAATAAACACCAAAATTTTTAAAAAATTTTAAAATTAGTAAAGATCTATTTTTTTCCAATTACTTCGTCAATATCACTTCCTTCACTTGAGTCAGCCGTGACGGATCGCTAGCACGGTGTTTAAAATTTTCGACCAAAACATACTCCACGTG
>JASGAT010344796.1:283-13733 GCA_030220025.1 Chelon auratus | reverse complement strand
CCGCCACCTACTGGACTACTACACAGGATCTCCAACTCGTTCCAGCATGCGACACACGTGCTGCTAACGAATGACGTAGGATCTGCTGCGACGGAGGAAAAAAACTAAAAAAACTATTTTGTCAATATCGGGGCCGATATCCGATCCCAATATCGGTTAAAAGTGTTTTAAGTATTAAAAGTGCAACACTACCGCATCCTGTTTTTACTTTCTTAATATTCTGCTAGACCAACATGAAGAGACTCATACAGCATCAAGTGGGTTCAAGCCGATGCAGTATAGAGAAACTCAATACTGGTGCTGTATAGTGTGTGTGTGTTTGTTAAGTACCTGTTCTGGTGGCTTTCCACAATCCTGCTGTATTAATTATCGACGTTTCTGTCACCCCAGAACCCCCAATACTGCTGACGCATCAAGAGCTGAACAAACACACACACACACACACACACACACACACACACTTGGCTCTTATCCAGTATTTTACTCACCCACCTGTTCTGTACCCAAACCGGCTGCAGGACTGAGTCGTAAACTCAGGAAATGTGCGAATATTGTGAAGAAATACGTCGCGCGAGCTGTACTAGTATGTATTCTTGTTCACGCTGCACTTGTATTCCCAGGCATGCACTCAGTCAGGAAGTCCTTGGAACGTTGACTTGAGAGAGTCAGTGAGCAGCCATGACCCCATATATCACAGAGTCAGGTTAATGACACGGTTCCCTCCCTCACGCAGATTAGCATAAATAATGCAGATTAGCCTTCTCTGCATCAGCATTAATTGGTACATTATGCTGTTTTGCACTTCAGGGATTCTTGTAGTAGATTTAAGAGACCTCTGCAGGTCCTTGAAAACCTTGCAAGGAATTCAACTAAAGAAACTACATATGTAATAAGAAGATGAGTGATCAGTGACCATTATTAGTCTTGGTTATTCACTACAGATGCATAACTACGTCTTAGGAAAATAAATGTAAACATTAAAATAAATAAATGATATAATTACAGACTGATGGAGGGAACTTACTGCTTAAGTGCTGTGCTTATGTCTATAAATATAAATGAAGCCTGGTGTGGTGTCTGTGGGTATGAGTGCTCCAGTGTTCCCTTTTCTGATAAAAGGTTATTATTATCTACTAGGTAAAAGCAAGCCAGGCAACGCGAAAGCAAAGTTGGCTGATTTACACCGTGATTAGCTGCCGTAGTCCCAGGAACGACTGAAAAACTGAACACCGAACAACTGCTGCAGCACTTAGTCCACAAATCAGACAATTCCCAACATACTGCTGTCTAGTCTGTGCAGGCAGCGAGCCAGAATTAAATCACGGCTCGCCCAAACCCAATTTTAAAACCTCGGCTACGCAGCCTGAATATAAAAAAACATAAAGCTGTGGCTGGAAACAGAGCGCAGACAAATCTCTAAATCCCTCAACAAGTTGTTTTACAACCCCTGCTAGATTGTGTGTGGTGTGAATGTAATGCAGCCTGTGTTTCTTATGAGTGACTTGTTATGCTGAAGACACCACATGCACTCGAAACGGCACGGCCTTGCTCTGGGTTGCTGTGGCAGAGCTACGCCGGGAGGTCAAATTAACAAGGCTTTATCGATCTCACCATGCTGTAGTTCTTCTGGAAGAGAGTGCCATCGCTGTAGAATATGTGAGAAAGGGTACTTTTCCCCACTGCAGCATCCCCTACACACACATAGAGGAGATAGAAACATAAACAACAGTGAATTTCATAATCTCTGCATGTTTATATTGCCCTTCGAAAGTTTTGGCACAAGTTTGGCACAGCTTTACCATCACTTCTGCTGTAAACAGACATTTGTTTGTGTTCATGTTGTCTCAAACCGAGGTATTATACCCGGCACTAAAGAGGGAAGAGCCATGAAATTGCTTTTGCACACAAACACCGAGGATTTTGTAGATGAATTATTATAATTAAGCTCAACGTATTTACGTATTCCTGTCTTTTTAAAGCCGTAGTTGAACGAACTTGTAGGTTGGGGTTGTGTAGCAAAACAGTTAGCTTTAGCCCCTCTGCTGCTAACCTTAAACAGCCGGACGGACTACACTTACAAAACCCTTACCGACAAGCAGGCATCTGGCCCTCAACTTCACCATTGCGACGACTTCGAGACACTGCGAATAAACTGTCTTGTTACACCGGCGAAGCTAAGCTAGCAAAAGTGTTTTTAGCTCTTTCTGCATCTTGAATATTCTTCCTCGTACCTCGGCAACATGGACACAACGCGTCTCCTAGCAACCGAGCTCAGACGGGGCATCATTGGTCCGGAGAGCGGGTACGTAGGCAGCGCAGCTGTCCTGTGATTGGCTGTTTGGGGAGACGTTAGGACGGGAGGTGGAGGTGGCGCATTTTGCCCCCGGTTTGGTCTGTCAGGCAGGTCTTGCTTAAATTGTGCTTCAGTTTAATTTATATAATATTAGCAATTATATTTGTTTATCTTGTTGTTAGGAGAAAAATAATAATACCCACGTATTGGGAGTAAGAACTGTCTGAAAGTGAGCTTGTGTGTAAAGGTTTGAAGGAGCAATGTACGGTAAAGCCACTAGAGGGCGGCATTTCTTACATTATAAATAATTTAATACAACACGGATTCATAAGTGTATTGTTTACCTAATCAAATTAGCGCAGTTGTTTTCAGTCAGATATAGCGTCTTTATTATTAAATCACATTTTTTTAAGGGAACCTTAATCGTATAATCTACTTAGATATCACGGTCTTGAGAAAAGCGCGTGACTCCGTGAGCACAGCCGCGCGCCCGTCCCCCCCAACATAAACACTCCCGCGTGCTCTCATGATCGAGGAAGAGCGCTCCTAACGTCCGAGGCGTGACCGACAGCGGAGGCGCGTTCACGCGGTCGCCACCGGCCCCTGCGCTGCTCGCTGACAGAGAGGAGAGGAGAGGAGAGCAAGCATCAAAACACCGGCCTCCCCTGCCCAGATATCACAGAGAACGACGGGCTGACTTCAGAGCTTCAGTCACAAACAACAACAACAACAACCGAGTACCGAGGAGGCTGCGCGCGGGCACCTGGGGGAGACGCGACTCCATCCGTGCATCCGAGAGACACACGCGCGCGCGTACAGTGGCAGCAGAGCGCAGTACTTTTGGGGGGTTTATTTTTCCGTGTCGGTCACCCGGTGCTCCACACGCCCCGTACCTGTGAAACCAGCAGCGGGGAGGAGAGGGGGACCAGAGAGGAGGCTGTGCAGAGAGGAGGAGGAGGACCATGGAGGGGATGCAGGCATACGGAGCCGGGAAAGCCGGAGGAGCCTTCGACCCCGTCACCTTCCTCCAGCAGCCTCAGACCGTTCTCCGCATAGTGTCGTGGGTGAGCGACCTCTTTAGTAATAAGATAAAACATAAAACATTAGTTGGTACTTAGCTATAGAGGCACTGCATAATTAATAATTAATAATATTACAGTTTAAAGCACGTATTTTGTCTTATTTTATTGAATTAGCTATGCCAAAGGCCCATTGAAGGCTTCACATAACAGAGAAACTGTAAAAATTCACCAAAAACATGACATTACATCTTATTTTTTATTATATAATATGATTTTAAAGTATTATTTTATTTTATAATTGATATATATATTCATATTCCAGCTGTATTGTGTATATTACAGCCTACTCAGTGGACTACTGAGGAATTTGTGGATGCAGGATTAGCCTCGTGTGCCACAGTCACCACCCACAGATCATACACCGATCAGGCATAACATTATGACCACCTTCCTAATACTGTGTAGTTCTCCAACAGAGTTGTGACTCATCAGAGAATGGACGTGGGCCTTATGAGGGCGTCCTGTGGTGTCTGGCAACAGGATGTTGTTAGTGGGGGGAGGGGAGGGGGGGAGTCCTATGTCCTATCTGTGGATCATCCCACAGATACTTGATTTGGGATCTAGTGAATTTGGAGGCCAGGTCAACACCTTCTGCTGTTCTTCTTGTTTTTTTGAGTTGTTCCTAAAGTGTGTGTGTACCTATGTCAGGCTGCTGCCATCAAGGAGTGTCATTGCTATGGGGTGGGGGTGGGGGGGTGGGGGGGGGTTGCCTAGTCTGGTCTAGATGGGTGTTACATGTCTAATCCACCTGAATGAATGCCAGGTCCAAAGGTTTCCCAGCAGGACAATGAATTGTCACAAGACGGGCAATGTTATTCACTTCTCCTGTCAGTGGTTTTAATATTGTGGCTGATCGGTGAACATTACTGACCAAATCGTGTTTTCTGATGAGCGTGGTGACGCACACAGAGGCACACTTAATGGATTTTTCATGACAAATAATAACTTCATAGCGATTGCCCACTCTCCGTTCCCAAACAGCACTAATGAAAAGTAATGGCAGCAGTAGTGGAACACTTAAAGAAGCATAGTAAACAAACACAGCATATCAGTTGACATATCAGTTAATCAGATGTTAGACTTTCTTTTTTTTTTTTTTTTTTTTAAATGCTGTCGGAAAGACGTAAATGTGTATTTTGGCTCTTGTTTTTGCACCGCTGCTAAATACAGTTACTGGCAAACTGTGAACCATGGCTCTGTTAGGAAGTCCCTTATTTACAGTCTCCCCTAGGAAATTCACAGCACAGATTATTATTATTTTTATTCAGAACCCGCGTGTCCTTAAATAACATGAGGAGCCTTTCTCAAGAATACGCAAAGGATGAGGAAGTAGGTAGATTCCTGTGGCTACGCCGGTAACGCTCCATAGTGACGGTGAAGCTCTTGTTGGCAGAAAATATAGGGGTCACGGGGGCCAGTCTGCTTTGAAACCGCTTCCAAGTTAACGAACACAAACAACTGCATTTAGCTCTTAGCGAACATTACTTAAAGAATCGTCCAAACGGCTGCTTTTAAGGCTCGAAGTTGAACTTGTTTTATCAAGAAAACATCACATCACGTGTCCTGTTTGTCATCCGCGTGACTGAAGTGTTTCTGATAGTAAACTCAACATCATCTCTCACGTCTAAACCTTATGAAAGAAGTGTGAAAACGGGCCGTGACTGCGCTAACTTCTCTATGTGAAAAAGGCAAGTCATGTGGTTACTCGGTGAGCCATGTAATTAGCTGGGCATTTTAATTTTTTTTCCCATCATAAGCCCTAGTTTTTGGTTGCAGATAATCTTGACTGCGCACTTTGTGGTATCACAGCTTTTTATTCTCTTGTTATGTAGCTTTTGTAGCTAAGGAACGATAAGGAACAGGGATAGCTTTCGGTTATAATTAAGTCACTTGTAAACACTGGTGTTTTTTGCATTTTTTAGAGTTTTCTAATAGGTTTTTCAAAATAAATGACTCAGTAGATGCCATCTGGGGTTGCCGCTCCTGATTATCTTCATTATCCTTTAATCTGTTCATTAGTATTTTTAATTAAGGCTGCACAAATGATGTAAATCAGTTATATGGGCTATAAAACCACACCAAATGCGGAAAATTAATGCAATGCTGGGGTTACATGTTGCATCTCCATACAGGCAGTTGTCTGAATCAGAACAGATAAATAAATAAGAGCAAAGGTTGGAGTTTTTCCTGATAAATGATCATTAAAAGTATTTCTTTTTATTTATTTAACAAATTGCTCCACATTCTGGAGTGAAGTATGCATTTTTTTTTAAAAACATCGGAGGTAAAAATGTCTTTGGGGGGGAGCTACGCAGATAGTCCCACGTACTGTAAACAAGCATGGAGTCTCTTTCTGGCCTCCTCGTCACATGCCCCGCCCCAAGGCGTTACCGGAGCAACAACGTGTCTCCATAGTAACAGCCGTAGCCCGACTTGAGATGTTTTGTGTGATGGTGTTAACACTCATTCTGGAGAAGCATACGGGGTGAGTGTTGGGTGGGTGGGTGATGGNGGGGGGGAGGGGACTACGAGCACTTTAAGCATTTGTTTAAGAGGGGCAGGACGTCAGAATGAGCTATTTATGAATGGGGCTTTTCTCCGTCTCCTTCTTCTTCTTCTGACTTCTGAGGTGATAATGAGTGTGTGTGTGTGTGTGATTCATCCTCGGGGAGTCAGTCCTCCATGTTTGTGATGATGCACGATGAGAACAACAGCAACAGATGATAGATGGGAGAACACCTGATGCGCAATATCTTCCCGACTGACGAAATGACTGTATAATCATTGAATTTACTCATTTATTCATCGAATTACACCAAATGAGGTCGACCGGGAATCGTCCCGCCAGTCTCCTTCTGATGTTTAGTTAAAGCGTCATTACTCTTGCAGCTTTTTCCTCTTATTGCCTTGAGCGTTGTTTCTCAAATTCTGCTGCTCTTCAAGGGGTTACGGGCCGGCAAACTAAAAGATATCAAATCATTCAGACAATTCACCGTTAGAGAAATGTGGTTTTATTTTCAGTGGGAAAAAAACGGTGGCGGCGTGAAAACGGACTTTATAGTTGACTTAACTCTCCGCTAACGCAAAGTAGAAAGTGATATTTGCTGTGTAGTGATATTCGCACGCTTTCTTTTTTGTGTTTGGTAACAGGATTCCCTCTGAGTTCATCAAGTGCTGTATTTATTTCCACGAGCTGAATTTGCAGCACTATGAAAAACTCAAGCAGCCTTTACAAATTGATTAAAGTCTCCCTCCGCATATGTTTGAGGAGCTAGAAAAATACTAATAAATGTGTGGGTTTTATTCATATAAATGTTAATTTACCTGTTGCACGTCTCCCATCATTGAACAACCAAATGAATATGCACGTATTTGAAATTTAAAAAGTGCATATACTGGTTACAAGAGGCCATTTTTCTGCGTTTGAGCTTCCTGAACGCATCTTTCCGTAGATTAAACATTCTGAAGAAGTTCCCTTGAGTTAAAAGCCACTCACATTGGGAAAAAAAAAAACGCTGGATAATGTTTTAGCACGCAACGCCGCAGTGCGACGCATTCTGTCGCCTCCGCGTTAAACAGGAGCACGCTCGCGCCGCAAACACCGACCGTTTTAGCGCCTTCGTGTCAGAATTCAGGCGCAGTTTGAAAAGATATTTAAGATATGTGTTGCATGTTTGCATTTGAGACATTTAATTCCTTTCAGCGATCACGTAATGTCGACCAAGGAGCCAACTGTGTGTCAGGCGGGGTTGTTGAATTGTTGGATTTTAGCCGCTTTGTGTCAGTGGGATGCTACTCTTGCCACTGACTCGTCAACATACTGCAGCAGGAATGGATTCTGTTGTCTTGTGTGGCAAACCTTACCCAGTCGAGCCTCAAAAGTTTGTGTGCCGGAAAGATTAGTTTGCTGGATTTCTTTGGATTTTTTAATACTAGTCCAAGATGTACAGGTTAAATCTTTTATTGAAGTGTCACACAAGTGAACTGTGTGGGTTGGCACGCAGGTCCCAGGAGAGTTTAGGTGCTGTGGGTACAGTCAGCATGCCAGTCTTTGGAATGAGGCTCCAAATGATGTGCGTTATGCTAACTGACCAATCTGAGGTTTGATTTTCCCTCCATAACGTAGCATAAATGAGCCATGAGTAGGCCTTGCTTTAGTCATAAATGCCCTCACACTGCTCACCGAAGACTTTTCAAAACCGAAACCTTTGAAAAGTCTTCTCCTCATTGCTCTGTAATGACGTAACCTTGGCAAATGTTAACTCACACCCGATAACATTGAAATCAGCATTCTTTGTTTGCCGGTGTTTCGGTGTGTGCGAATAAGCTACTGCCTGAACAATGGCCGTGCAGTCGCAGACCGTGTGACCAGCAGATAACTCGCAGTGATGAAAGAGTGAAGAGTGATTACATCACTTTAAGTTTAACGAGGAAAAGGACGGACGCTGTTTGCGGACGATGTTTCACTGTGTCGGTATGTGAAGGGGATAGCTCGAGTGGGCTGCAAGAAACCTTTGCTCGTTAGCAGCGGGACACAAACAAAGACATCTGCGCTTGTTATCAAGTTTACACTGATTAAAATGTAAGTGCTCGTCATCGTCAGTCACAGATTCCAACCTCGGCAGATAGACGGCAGGAGCGGTTGATTGTTTACAGGGTTCGGAACAAACGGGTTACACGTCTCAGGGCTCAGTGCAGGAGTCCTCACCAAGAAAGTAGCCGAGAAAATGAAACAGCAACTAAAAGAACAGAATAATAAGTCAGCTACATGGACAATGGTCCAACACGGGACACAAACCCTAGTCTTCTTGATGCTTGACCTACGCTTTGTGCCACCATGTCCTCCACCACTAATTGTGGACTTTTCACTCGTTGTCTCGCCCCGCCCACCTGCAAATTTGCAAGCACTGATATACAGCTTGTCAATTGGGCAAACAATTAAAAAATGTCATTTTGGTCTGGAGCCTGTGATAATTGACCTTTTCTGTCATTTATGTAAGAGGACATGTTGGACAACATTGCATAAATCAAGCAAGTTTTAAAAGTCTGTTACCAGCTTTTCGTAGAATACAATATATGGAAACCAGACACATGGATGAACCGTTTGCAGTCGTGTTTGGTGACTGATGATGCCTCGCAGCAAGAAGGTCCCGGGTTCAAATCCATGGGCCTTTTTGTGTGGAGTTTGCATGTCCTCCCTGTGTCTGCGTGGGTTCTCTCCAGGTACTCCAGCTTCCTCCCACCGTCCAAAGACATGCTGGTTAGGTTAACTGGTGATTCTATATTGGCTGTAGGTGTGAATGTGAGTGTGAATGGTTGTCTGTCTCTCTGTGTTAGCCCAGTGATAGACTGGAGACCTGTCCAGACCTGTCCTCTCGCCCAGTGACAGCTGGGATAGGCTCCAGCAGACCCCGCGACCCTTAACGGGAATAAGCGGTTACAGAAGATGAATGAACGAATGAAATTTCCCAGTGGTTTCCAACATCCACTGAGGCCCAACTTGTAAAGTGGCGTGTTGTGGTTGGTTCAGAATGACCCTGGATTACATCCCATCGCAATTGATCCAGAATTCGTTTGTCAGCAGATCAAAGCCCGCTGCTTCGTATCGATCTCGGTATATAGGGTTGTTTTGTCTGCGCCGGCCTTCAGCCCTCTTTGCACAGACGATATCTTGTCAAACGGCTTGAAGTTTTAAAATGCCCTAAGACTGACCGAACGTGCACCGATGATGCTTCCTTAGTTTCAGCCGGTTGGTTATTCCATTAAATAAAAAAAAAAAAAAAAAAGCTATAACTGAATAAGCACCGGTCCAGATTGCAGTTCTACTCCCACTTGATTCTGTTAAGCACGGCTTTATAAGATTGAGGAACCGTCTGTTTCCTTAAACTGATAACGGCTTTGGTCTTTGGAACCATTCGAGCGTGTTCTCATCCCGTTTCAAAAGGAAAGGCGTTAATATAGCAAACGCAAAGATGCGCGTCGAGGAGGGCAGAGCGCGTGCGAACAAGTGACTCGGTGTGACGCCCGAGCAGACGTGTAGACACGAGTGCCGCCGTGTCCCGGGCTCGTCATTATGTCCGTCTGCCTCGTTGTGTACCCCTGGCACCGCAGCGGCTCTCCTTGAATTGTACTTTGACAAGGTCTCCCGTCTCTCTCCTCTCACTCTCTCTCGCTCATTACACGAGCAGCTGCTGCCATGGTGACAGCAGCAATCAGGTATCCCCGGTCCAGGCCGGCGCTCTGCAGCAGACAATAAGCCCACACACTCTTCATGCACATACACAGCATGTAATACCCTCCAGCAGTGATCCTCTATTATTTAGCTGCTAGCGCGCCGCTGACTTGTAGCTTCGCTGTCGAAAGTCAGTTTCATTAATCGTCGCTGATGGATTGGTGTTGTAGTAAAGATAAATTATTGAATGCGTTTTTACGCAAGCTTGGACTTACCGTCAGTAAAAATGCGTATTTTAAGGTTTTTCGTTTGTTTCATGAATATAAACACGTGCAGAAGGCCGCGGCCAAACATATCGGGACAGTGCCGCGTGGCTCATTCTAATGCAGGATTTTTGTGTGAGGTACAATGCGTGAATACCGGCGTGATACGAGGCCCGACTCAATTGTCTGGACCTCACAATGGATCCAGAAGATCCTTTCAGCCGGCACAACAGCAGCCTCTAAATCATTCACGACCCGGCCAGACTGGACCGATGTGATTTAGGCGGAGGTGCCGAGGCGGTGGGTAGGGTAGTCGTGTGTCGCGCGAAATGCTCACTGAAATCACTGAAATGCTCGAATTTCAAGTTTTGAATTAAGAGGACGCAGAAAAAGAGAGCAGAGACGAGAATACCACTGTGTGAAACGCTAAAAAAGAAAGATTCGGGCGGGGGAGAGAGCACATGCTTTCACGCATGCATGCACACCGTTTGAAAGGTATGTGCGCACACACACACACACACACACACACACACACACACACACACACTTCTGCCAATGAGCATCGTCAACGAGTCCTTTCTGAGTGACCCTCACATGGTCACAAGATCAGGGACGCGCGTGGTGTCTTTACAGAGCCCGCTTTCATCACCTCCAGCGGCCTTGTGATGTGTCTCGCAGGGGCAGGAGAACCGAAGAAAGCCAAAGTCTTGACGGGATCAGATAGCCACATCACATGCTTTTCAAGGCTTCTAAGCGAGGTTCTTGGTGCACCGAGTTCATCACATTCCTTTTGGGGCACTTTTTTGTGTGCTTCTTTGCATGAACAGTTCAGCGCATTACTTATCTTGAGCTCTTTTCTTTGTCTCATACGAACTCCAGACTGTCCAGACTTGATTCTGTAAACCTTTTGACACATATAGCACAAAACAGGAGATTGTCCATGTCAGGCCGGTTCCTACATCTGGAAGCACTCCGTTTGCCTAAGGCGACAGGTGGCACCTGGAGACAGCGCGCAGCAGGAAGAAGTTGCCACAAAACGTACATGTTTTCAGAGTTCAGCTGTTTTGACGTCCGAAAGTTTGTGTGGCCGCAGTGCGTGTGCGAAACTAGCCCAAGTGTGACGCAAAAAAAAAGGTGGTATAGCGGCGCACCCTATGATATGCGGTTGCCGGTGCATGCGAAGAACGGGCTGTAGTTCCAGCCTTCACAGAGCCAATTGGATTTCCACTGGCCGCTGGAGAAAAAGCCGAGTAATTCAATCTGCCCCGGGCCACGTGATGGCAAATATAATTGTGACCCTGAAGACGATGATGTGTGTTATCAGTCAGTCAAGGTCGTGCAAAAAGAAAAAACAAAACAAAAAAAACAATCCTTATTTCGAGTAAGAGTATTTGTCGGCTTGGCGTTCGTGTGCTACTGGAGCAGGCAGAGAAAATAGAGGCCTTTAGAGAAAGAGAGAAAGTCCCTGGTGGTGAGCTTTTATTTCCCAACAGAGTTTCTCAGCATCTGAAAAATCAAAGTGTGTCACACCACAAAAAACTAATAGCACAGCAGGTCACGCTGTCCTCGTTACAGAAACTCCTTCTGCATGCAAATCTAAAACAGCTGGGTGGGAGATGCGCACCGATCAGGCGTAACATTATGACCACTGACAGGAGAAGTAAATAACGTTGAACCATCTTGGGACAATTCAATGTTCTGCTGGGAAACCTTTGGACCTGGCATTCATTCATATGGATTAGACATGTAGCACCCAACTAGACCAGACCAGACACCCCCACCCCATAGCAATGACACTCCTTGATGGCAGCAGCCATCCCCAGCAGGACAGCCTGACACAGGCACACACACAAACACACTTTGAAGACATGAAGAACAGCACAAGGCGTTGACCTGGCCTCCAAATTCACTAGATCTCAAACTGATCAAGCATAGGGTGATCCACAGAGGCCCCTCCCCTCAACCCATAGGACCGAAAGGCCCCCCCACTAACAACATCCTGTTACCAGACACCACAGGACACCCTCAGAAGACCCATGTCCATTCTCTGATGAGATACAACTGTTTTGGAGGCACAAGGGAGACCTACACAATATCAGGAAGGTGGTCTTAATGTTACGCCTAATCAGCTTGACTCCATTAGATCACAATATGACGCAAACCGTTATCCCCGCCTCAGATGAAACGTTCTCAAGGTCAAGATGACCAGAAATGTGATAACATCTTGTCATGTGTAGGGAGAAGGTTGTAACCTTCCGTTCAAGGACGCTTCTGATTAATTGTCTCTTGGGTCTTCCTTCAACCATCAGTTGGATTACCCCCCATAGGTCAAGCAGTAACGTGTCACCTTAACTCATTGGAGGAACGTGGTGAGATACATTCAGGAGTGGTCCCACAGGGGCGATACGGTAGTGACGTGGTTAGCACTGCTAACCATTAGGTTGTGGGGTTTTGAACTTGCTGGAAGGCTAGGGGGTTTTCTGTGTGGGGTTAAATGATCTCCCTATGTCCGCATTGATTTTCCGCTACAAAGCCATGCGTGTTAGGCGAACTGATCCTTCTAACTTGGTCGCATTGTAGGCGTGCGTCCGAGTTGTTTGTCTCTCTGGGTTAGAGACTGGCAAATCTGTCCAGGGTGTAGCTCGCCTCTCGCCCCCAATGACAGCTGGCTTAGGTTCCAGTCCCAGCTCTTTGCCTCACAGGTCTTTACGACCTATTCCAGCGCGCTGCATTACAATGAAACATTAACATTACACGGCATTTTATCACAGCATACTGTAGTTCTTATAAAGTACCGTTATGGGCTTATGCCGATAATAGAAGCGTGAGTTTTGAGGTAGCAGTTTCATTCATCCATCTTCCTGTTGCGCGTGGGTTGTTCGAATCGAATGATTTCTGCTCTCGGGTGAATCAGCTCAGTTCAATTACACGTGACTGAAAGATCACATGTATAGAAATAAAACTGCATAATTAAATTAAAAAACAAACAAACTGTAGATTTGCTGCAGTGCACAATTATGCGTGTGTGTGGGTGGTTTGCAGTGTTGACTCCAGTGTTGTTATTTGTGCGATGTGAGAGAAAGGGGGCAGAGAGACAGAGAGAAACACTGAATCATTTGGTTCATTCGTAAAAAGTAATACATTTTGAGGAACTAGAGACTCATTTTAGTAGAAAAATGTTTGCTATGGAAACTACCCGGGGGAATCCATAATGTAGAATAAGAGAATTTATTTTTCCCCCTCAACTCAACCGTATATAATATGTATATTTTTACAGCTTTACATACAGAAGTAAAAACTTTTACTGTTCTCGTTCAGGTCAGGAAACGTATGTAAATGTGAGTAGTTTCAGTACGAAAATAAGATGCGCACATTTCAGCCGCTCACTTCTCCTTTCTTGACTGCGTCTTTTGTGTAGGTTTATTGTGTGACTATTTTGAGCATAGAGTGTTCTGACATCCCTCCGACATCATGCGATTTGTGTGTGTGTGTTTGAGTTGACCTGAATCTTAAAGCGAGCCATCCATGTGAAGCAGCGGACAAACCTCGTGCGTGCGTCTGAACCGTACATGGCTGCGTTTGTGCGACGGAGCGCGCTCGTTTTTTTTTTCTCAAGAATGCTTGTGGGCAGAGGCAGGGC
>JASGAT010344773.1:0-22429 GCA_030220025.1 Chelon auratus | reverse complement strand
GAGATTATCCATCAATCTATCCCACAGTCAAGAAGCACAACTGATTAAGTATGTCTGATCAACAATTTATAGTGGCTCTGTAGAATCCCTGTTGTTTTTCACATAATCAATAACCGCCTTTACGACAAAGCATATCAATCCAGATCACAATGTGCCATGTGTTTTTGGAGATTATAAAAGTGAATTCATGCCAAACAAACAAATAAACAAAAATGTATCTTTTTACAGTCAACTTTAGGATCAGTTCACCTGCTACAGTGGTTTTGATATGTAGAACATCCTTGGCTGCAACAGAAAGCAAAGGCAGATTGTTTCTAAGTGGAGATGGAAAACTGGGGGAAACCCTTCAGCAGGAATAAATCTTGAGCAAAACCCAGCTCATAGGCGTGGACACTCCCTCCAGAGACCGACCACGAAAAGAGACAGAAAGGAAGCAGATGATGCAGAAGAGAAGAGAGGACGACATGCAAATAAATTCAGCTCACAGTATATACACTGATCAGGCATAACATTATAACCACTGACAGGAGAAGTAAATAACATTGACCATCTTGTGACAATGTTCTACTAGGAAAGTTTTGAACTTGGCATTCATGTGGATGTTACTTACGTAGACATGTACCACCCACCTAGACCAGACCAGGCACCCCCACCCTATAGCAATGACACTCCACGTTGTCAGCAGCCATCCCCAGCAGGATGCAGCCTCACACACGAAGAACAGCACAAGCTGTTGGCCTGGGCCCGTATTCCTAAAGATTCTGAGAATCCTCTAAGAGAGCTCCTAACTTAGCCTAAAACTTCCTAGCAAGGAGTCTTAGCTTAGGAGTGATTCCAGAAAATTATCAGAGAACTCTGAGCAAGGAATGGACAGAAACTCTTATCTTAGTGAGGAGGTGTGGTTGACCCAGTTGCTAGCTATGAGTCATCATTTCAAAAGGTGTGATTGGTTGATCCTGAAAGCTAGATTAAAAATACACTTTTGGTGATAATGGGCATAGAATGGACTGTCAAATCAATAGACTTAACAATAGAATCTAATCTCCATGAAGACTGTGTAATTATAAATAATATTTTACATAGAAATAAATAAATAGTAAGTTGTACTTTAAAATTATCCTACAAAATGTGTGACAACTCAGGTCCACTTGCACAGTATTCACATACTGATAGTTCTATTTACTTGTTTACATTTATTTACCATGCTGGTCATTTTTTGCACTTCACCCATTTGGTGTTAATGAGGGTAAACTGGCTCATCAGTTTCTGTGATTGCTAAGCGGCCTAGAAGAAGCAGTGTTGGTTGGCGTTCAAATCTTCCACAAACCAAACAGCAATGGGGAAGAAAAGAAGTAGGAAACCCAGCTGGACAGAGGAACAGTGTTTGCTTCTGGTTCAATTGGTAAATGAGAATAAAAATGTTTTGAGAGAGGTAGATTTTGTCACACTACAAGCCAAGAGGCAGGCATGGGAAAATATAGCACAAAGAGATAAATGCCTCCTCTCCACCATAGTTTCCTCCGCTTAAGAAACTCCTAAGCCTCCTAAAAGTCCTCCTCCCTGCTCTTAACAGATCTCACCTTAGGAGCACTCTTAAGAGCTAAGATTCTTTAGGAATACCTTTTATTTTTTACCAGGATCTACTCTTAACTTTGAGGGGAAATTCTTGGAAAACCTTATGACTCTAAGAATTTTCGTAGAATTTAGCCACTAGGAATAACTCTTTGCGCTAAGAATCTTTAGGAATACTTCCCCTGTCCTCTAACTTCCCTAGATCCCAACCTGATCAAGTAAGATGCACTGGAAAAAGCCAACCCTCAACCCGACCAAAAGGCCTCCACTAACAACATTCTGTTTCCAGATACCACAGGACACCCTCAGAAGGCCCATTTCCATTCTCTGATGAGTCACAACTGTTCTGGTGGTGTTGAAAGACAGAAACAGAAAGTTTTTACTGCCACTCTCGTTACATGTTCCCAGATGAACCACTCAGGCATTCTCAGTTGTGGCCATTAGGTGGCAATATTGATTAATCTAAAACCATTTATTGTGCATTATGTTACCTTCATCCCTGTGATTAATCCACAACAATAAGATGTTAGGAGCACACTTTAGATTGGTCATACATAATTAAAATAAAACTAAAAATGTAGTGCTAGTGTGCAATATTAAATGTAGTAATAGAAGGTGTGTAGCTGTCATTGCCCAAGGGCCAAACGACTGCTTTCTTGTAAAACAGGAATGACATTCCATAACCAAATAATAACAGCTTCATAAAGTTTCAAACCTTAACAGCTGTAAAAATTGATAAGCTTTAACAAACACAAGGGGTAAAATGCAGTGGCTCGTTGTTAACCTTCTAACAGTCAAAAGTTCATAATATGCAGTTACTGGTGACATTCCTGGAAAAGTGTGAATTAAACATATGTTTATTACTTGTAGTTAATGGTGGTGATGTCCTGGACTGTTATAAAAAATAAAAAAAAAAATCTGGAAGTGACAGGAAAGAGGAAAGCTTTGACATTTCATTTAATTGCAGCTCCAAGGCCTGTTGAATTGCTGAAAAGGTCTGTTTTAATGGCACTGAAATAGTCTGAATGCAAGCAAGGGGAATATGCAAAATGCTCCCATGCATAATATCCAAGATGGCATTTGTGAAGGAGGAAAATAACACTATTTTCCACTGCCTCTGAAGTCTGTGCTCAAGAAGCGTGCTAAATCATATCATCTCATTGCTAGGCTGAATTGTAGACCGTGCTAACAGGCTTGGGGCTGTGGGGGATAATCTCAGTGCTGGGATGAGCACTCCTCCTCTTCTGTATTTCCACCCACACATCTCTTCCACCCACAACGCTGCAGCTGCCAGCCAATCACTACCACTCTTCCTTTCTTTTGCTTTTACCTGCGTCACTCTGCATGTGTTGCCATGGCGATCACTGATGCTCNCCCCCCCCACACCCTGTGTCTCTTCTCTTCCAGTAGGAGCCGACTTGTGGCTGGTGATGATGCAGGCAAGCTGCAGACGTCACCACCTCCCTTGGGAAGAAGGCCTATTTTTACCAGTGGGCACAAAGTATACCAAGCTGTCCAACATATTTATGGAGGCGCATCTAATCTCAGCCTGCCTGGAAACATCTCTCCCCACGCTCTCGCATCTCTCTCTCCATTCATCTCTCTCATCAGAAACGCTGTTCCTTCCCAGGCACATATTTTACCTCGAGTTGACATGACAGAACTTGTGAGGGTTTTGATTAATCTTGATTTAGAATCTGTGCTGTTTTATCTGTGATAATAATGCATGTCCCCAAAAGGAGTTTCATCACACACATTTACAGCTCCAGAGGAAGGTCTGGAGCCAGTGGTCACAGTCACCTAATTAGCATTAACCTCTGGTACTGGTAAAGGTGTTTTCCACAAGGGCATTTTGGCTGAATATGAGCCCGCTTGCTATGCCAGGAAAGATATTCATGGAGGAAGTCAGCATGACATTGCCCAAAGTCTGCAGACTGGTCATTTTGAAACTAGTTGGTGATGAATGCTGATGGTGCAATGTGGTGATTTTTGGAGTAAAAACTGACATAGTGAGAGGAATAAAACTACAAAGCTCCTGCATAGTGCCAATCAAGAATGTGCTGCTTTCAAAAGAAAAGGCTTGGACTTTTAGTTTATTAGTCTCACAACAACACTGCAATTATTTGCTAATGTTGGCAGTTGCCGATGCCATTATTTTCAAAGGAGTAAAGATGCGAGTTACGACTCACTTGATAATAAATTAATTTCGTGTGGCTGGTTGAAATGACGTAAGAAAAAAAAATGTAAAAGAGCTTTATTGTCATTGTAGCAGAGCAACTAAACTGGAGGTACAACTCCACTTGGTGAGCAATAAATACAGAGACATCAAAAAAAAAACAAAAAAAAAACACAAGGATAACACAGCATCTGACAGTAATTAGTGCAAGAATCAATGAGTAGATATTAAAATATAAAGAATGCCATGTAGAATATATAAGAAAACATAAATATATACATGTTGCACCATGGTGAGAGGAGAGAGCATTAGCAGCATTAGAAGACATGCGTTTTGCACAGGTATAATCATTGAAGCTGATATTGCATAATGTGTAGGGAATAGGCGTGCTGATGGCCTGCTGATGCCTAGGGTGTGAGGGGTCCTTGATAACCCCTCTATTAACAGCTCCTTGGTGATTTTCTGACATCAATACCATCTGCAGAGCTTTCTTATCAGCAGTTAGCGTACCAGACGGAGATGTTGTAGGTCAGAATGCTCTGAATGACTGCCTGGTAAAAGACCACGAGCAGCTTCCTCTCCAGGCTATTCCTCCTGAGCACACTTAGGAAGTGGAGTCTTTGCTGTGCCTTTTTTATTATTGCTGCGGTGATGGCAGACCAGGAGAGGTTATCTGAGATGAGGGTTCCCAGGACTTTAAAAGTGTGAACCCTCTCCAAGCAGACCCCCTTGATGAAAAGCGGGGTCAGAACTGTAAATCTGCATATCTTCCTGAAGTCCACTATGAGTTCTTTATTTTTTGTGGCGTTCATTGAGAGATTATTCACTGAACATCATGCAGTCAGTCAAGAAGGCTTATTAGACTGCTGATTATGAAATATGATTACACTCACTGGTCAGTTTATTAGATATACCTGTTCAACCACACGTTGACTCAAATATCTAATCAGCCAATCACATGGCAGCAGCTCATTGTATTTAGACATGTAGACATGGTCAAAACAATCTGCTGAACTGACCAGTGACTTTGAATATGACATGGTTCATGGTGCCAGACAGTCTTGTTTAAGTATTTAAAAAGCTGCTGATGTTAACATACCATCTCTGGGCTTACAAAAGATATCTAGTGATGCCAGAGGTCAGAGGATAATCGAACCGAGTTACGCAGAAGAGTATTTCTGAAAGAACAACACTTGGAGTCTGTCAAGTAAGAAAATGAAACGGAGGCAATGGTTTGCAAGGGTTCACCTGCGTGGGTTCTGTCCGGGTACTGCGGCTTCCTCTCACTGTCCAAAGACATGCTCGTTAGGTTCTTTAGTGGTTCTAAATTGGCTGTAGGTGTGAGTGTGAATGTGAATCTGTCTCTCTGTGTTAGCCCTGTGATAGACTGGAGACGTGTACCCTGCATCTCGCCCGATGACAGCTGAGATAGGCTCCAGCCCCCCTGCCAGCCTTCACAGGAACAGTGATTACAGAAGATGAATGAATGAATGAATGAATGAATGAATATGTATATTCCCCACTTTATATGAAAAAATGCAGTTGAAATATCTGTCAACTGAAATGGTTGTAACTGCTGTATCAATAGACCTTATTTAATTCTTTAATTATTTCCTTTTTTTATGCATTAGTCTATATTATCACATAAAATGCTAATATTAATTTGTTAAAAGTGAGCTTTACAGATCCACAACAGCAATCTTAGTCTACTTTTTAAAAACTCCCCCAAATATACATACGTTAACGTATACAGTAGATAAATCAATACTTTTTTGCATAGATTGCTGATTAAAGAATCTGGGTCACACCATTACGTACTGCCTTCAGCTTGTAGATTTGCAGTGATAAGTAGAACTGTAACATTTGTAGATGAAGCAGTACTGACTCTTTCCATTGCCCTTCCATATCAACCCACGTTACAGTTAATACAGTATGACACATCTGTGTATGTCGTCCGCACATGCCAACGTAGCAAATTACTGTCTTTACATCACCTGTGAGGGAAGTCTGGGTATCTGGTGGAAACCCGCAAGAGAGACAAGAAACACAGGAAACAAGAAAGCATCAGGACAAATATTTAAACCCATTATTTATTTTTGCTGTGAAGTGGCAAATCAACCACCGAGCCACTGCGCCACCGAGCAGCAGCAGCAGTTTCTGTTCGGATGTGGCAGATTATCTCGTTCAGTGCAAAGACTTCAATTATCTTGTAACACAATCAACACATGTATATAAATAGCAAAACCCGTAGCTACCGAATTAAAAGTAGAATAAAAGCAAGTATTCCATCTTGATCAGATGCTAAGAAACAGTTTCCACCAAAAGTAATTTACATTTTTCAGTTTCAAATTTCAGCTGGAAAATGAATGGAAACCTTCATTTGAGGTTAATGCTAACACTGCATCAAAGTGTCACTCTGCACGCAGAGAAAAGGCAGTGGTGCTGGGTCGTTTTTATTAAAATGACATAAGAATATTATTATTGATTATGTGGGACTAATTGTTAAAGCAGCTATTAAAAAAAAAACCTTAAGAAGAGGTAAAGAAAACACTACAGACATAGTAAAATCAGGCTGTTATGTTCCCTCAAACCAAAACAACATGCACTGCTGTTACGGTAAGATGCTGGGGAATAACATGTTAATCAAATACGTTTGTGAGTTTCTCTAACAACAGCTAATGTAGAACCATGAAAGGGTGTAGGCTCGTTGAGGTTTTGTGGTCAAGTGCTTGAAATGATCAATGTGTGTTTGTGTGGGCACAGGTGTGTTTTGTACAAACCAACATGACACACTCACACATCTACACAGAAACACCCCGTGTCTCTCTCTCTCGTCTCACGCACTGGGGTTCCTACATCCTCCATACATGTGGAACTTCACCTACACTTTGAAACTACGTCATTTGGCCGAATGGAGCAGCTTAGTGGCAGTTCACACACACATGCATACCTACACTTGTGAATCTTGTGATTTATTTTTTTTTACTACTGTGTGTTTTGTGCTGAAAAAAACTAAACAAAAAAAACCCCAATCTTAATCTCAAAGTCATCATTTAATTACTGTGAGGGAACTCACAGTGTATGACTTTAGTCAAAATCCCATTCGGGAATAATAAAAAGTCCGTAATCATTTTATGTATTTCATGATCTGATTTCGTTTTTATGTTGCTATTTGTGTCATTATGGTGACTGACGGTTTGGCTGCTTCATAGTTAAAAATACTTTGAGTTGTTCCAAATAGCGTCACTGGGTGAGGTAAAATGCCAGCCGTCATAGTTGAAATGTGAAAGCATGTTGGAGAAAATGAAATCCATGCCTGGCCCAGCACTGTGTCTGAAATGGACATGTATATTAGACTGACAGTTTTTTGGATGACTAAAAAAAAAAACTGACCAATTGGTTTGTCTCTCAACAAATCAGCACAAGTGCGTTCTAAACAAATTCAGCTGTTCCTCTTCTATGCATCCGGAGGCTCAACAGGTGAGGTAGGCAACTGCTAGAGGCCCCGTAGCCAGTGGGGAGCCCCGAGGGGTGACAAACTTTAAACGGCAACAGAGATAATGCTGCATGCCTGTAGAGGAAGAGACTGAAAAAGAATGAGTAAGTGGAGACGAGAAAGCAAGACAATGATAACCAGTGTTGGGCACATTACTTTTAAAGAGTAATTCATTGTTGTTATTAGTTACTTCTCCCAAAAAGTAACTGAGTTAGTAACTGAATTACTCCACTATAAAAGTAACTAGTTACCAGGGAAAGTAACTAATGCGTTACCTCAGTGAGGTTAAAGTATACTTCCACCTTGAAAACAGCAACTTTACCTCTGAATGCTCCTAACTCACTCCTAACTACATTTGTGTGTAAACAACACCCGCACTGAACACTGCCCTGCCGCTGATTGGTTTACCATGAACGAGTTAGATTACTCGTTACTGAAAAAAAATAACGCCGTTAGTAACACCGTTTATTTTACGGCAGTTATTCCCATCACTGGTGGTAAGTGAAGTAGATTACAGCAATAAACTCTTTTTACCCTTTAGCGTCCCTACCCCTTCTCGCTGTGAGATCATTGCTAACCACCTCGCCACTGTGCCGCCCTACTTGAGTTTACTTGTGTTGAGTTTAGAACATTTACCAGTCACGACACACTGATATCCCTGTTAATGACTATTAGCTGCATATTTTTCATCAGTATCAGGTAAAAGTAAGACTGGACACAAACCAGTTCTGCAGGATCCTACAGATATTCTTTATGGCATAAACCCATTTAATTTATTTTTTAAGTACATTTTAAACTTAATCTCTCACCTGCCAAGCAACATACAATGATGTATTTTAAGTAGTTTAATCTGAAACACTGACATTCATCTCCATTTTGTCCCAGGCATGCTTGTGAAATAGGCATCCCCAGGTCCAATATTCTGCCCTGACATGTTTACCCTGTTCATGAGTTGTGTCGCATTTAGTGATGTTTTCAGGAATGCCTGACGTGGTTGGTCACTTAATATATTGTAATATATTGATATTCCCAACATTTTGATTTCATATATTTGCTGGTTGGCTGTTAGTTGCTAAACTTTGAGCCTCAGTGGCTTCTAGACACCATCTGTTGCCTAGCAGCAGCCTTCTCACAACTGACAGCTGAAGTTACCACTTGAACACCAAGCATTTTGTGTACATGACTTCCCATGTAATTACCATGAGCTCAAGATTTCCTTCTGGAGGCAGCAAAACATTTACAACTGTGAGCTACATTACCATGAACTTTCACATGTACATTCAGACTGGTGGATGCCTTTTAATTACTTTTCATCAGACATCCAATCTTTGCACATCATGTGAAATATCTCTACATCTGTCCCAGTAAAGTGAATTGTTTAGTTCTTGTTTTGTCTGGATTCTCGGTTGCTTCATTCTCTAACAGCTGGAGTTCTGTTTGAAATCTAAACATCCATTTTTTACACTAGACTCAGTTATTTTTTTTGGATTTATTGTCAATCTTGAAACTAAAAGTGGACTTTGACATTTTGAATTTTATTTTTATGCCTTTTTTCTGTTGATTCATTGTAAGTGGTGGACAGGGTTGTAGGAAATATAACAAAGCTATTGCAGTTGGTTTACATTGGAAACATTGCAAGTGATGCTCCTAACAAAATCTTTTTTATTTAATTTAAAATGTTCTCTTTCATTAGATTTCAAAGGTGGAAATATTAAAATATACTCCCATGTATTTTCACACCTCTCCTTTACAATAATCCTATTTTTTCTCAGTATGCCGAGACTCACTTTATAAAAGCATAGCTGAATTCACTGCTCCCATTCCTGGGCCATATTCATTTTAAATTCATTTGGATGTATGAAAATTATTTTGAACACCTTCCAAAGAGGAAATGTTTAAGTATTTCTGAAGCTGTGTTGCTCATGTTTTGCACTGGTGTGTTCTAAATTAAAGAGAAAATGAATGAATATGTGTGTGTGTGTGAGAGAGAGAGACAGAGAGATAGTCGTACATCCTTTTCCAGGTACCGCCTGCAGGCTCAGCACCCCCACTCTGTCTCTCTCTACCCTGATATACAGCTTCTAGACAAAAATATCTCTCCTCTGTTGCTTTACTCCCCCCCTCCTCCTCCATTTCCGCCACAGCGTTAAGAGATCTGACATCACAGGGTCCATCATGTGATCCACCCGCACAAAGCTTTGTGGTGATGGATGTGGCCTACCTGTGACGCACATACCTCCAGTGTGTAACCCTTTACAAGCCAGTGATCTGGTAATAAAGGAAACAAGGGCCATGTTGTCATATTTAGCTCTAAATACCTTTGGATATTGACTGATTATTAATTATTTGCTCAATAAAACGATGGTGCATTCATTGGCAACTCCGTATGTTTTTATGCATAAAACAGTAAAATATAAAATATTACAGTATTTCCAAAATAGGTTCAATGTGGACTAATTGTGAGTCTGTTATACTCAATATTGATTTTAAAGAAGTGTTTAAAAGTCTGCTTAACTCAAGGACGCACAAGTCAACCCCAAACAAATGTCAAACAAGTCTCAAATCAAGCTCTCAGCCGTTAAATATTAAATATTAAAAAGCACATTTTGGATTATGAAATTTAAAAAAACGGATGTCCCCTCAAAAGTGGAAATGAAACTGGAAAACTTCTGACGGGAAATGCACAAGCTGTTGTTGGCTCTTCTCGCGGTTTCAGTGCTGGGCGTGAGACTAGACCCAACTCCAAACCAAAACTGTGAAACTGTTCACTGACCAGAGGAAATGTTGAAATCAGACTCAACTTCCGCAAATTGTGATGTCCAGACATACAGCAGTGGTCTTGGTCGAAGTCATAAGACAGAAGTGAGAAGCCTTTTCTAAGAAAGCATCGACTTTGATCACACAGAGTTAGGTATGACGACAATGGCGACTCTTCGTGTCCAGAATTATGCAAACTGACATATCCTTCATACCCTGCAGTGATGCCATTGTCATTCTTGTAATAAAAGCGGATGATGTGTATTTATTTAATAGTTTAATAGAATTTAGCTCGTTTGTTGTTAAATACGATAAAACACGAGTGGTTTTATTATATTTGTCAGAAAACAACATGTGATGTGTACCAGTTAATAATCACTACATCCCTAAATCTCAGCGTCACCTCACTGTTTGTAGGTTATTCCTCCTCTCCATGGCAATAGAGCTGCTACCAACGATCATCTATGGAGAGAACAACTCTGCAGAAAGTGAAAGTTCATTCTTAACCTTGGAGTCTAACACCATCTCCACAGTCTTTTTTTGTGTGTGTGTTCAGAAACAGATCTAGTTTCTGTAGACAAACCACAACACTGTCACCTGCAAACCTCTGGCTCTTCACAGCCTCTGGAGAAGCAGTCATATTGTACTGTAAGACGAAATAGAAAGGGTGAAAAAACATGATGCTGAAAACAATAATACAGATGGGATAGGCTCCAGCAGACACCCGCGACCATTAACAGGAATAAGCGGGTACAGAAGACGAATGAATGAATGTTGGATTTTGCGGATGTTATGGTGATACTTCAGCTATAGTTATTATTGCGCATGTTGAACAGAGACAGCGGAAAGTTAGTGGCTCATATGGCAGCGGAGTTTCCTGATAGCCTATGGATAAAAACTGTGTTTTAGTCCGTAATGTCCGTAAACACCACCTCAGCATAGGTCTTTGGTCCATTTAGTTTCTGTATTAAGAATGGCCAGATTTACACCTTAATCCGCATACCTGTTTGCTCTGTATGCAAACTACATGTAATCCTGAAAACAGTTCCTGTGTGTGCCCCTGTTCAGACCCGGTATTAACGTGTCCTGTGACCATCTTAAAGTAAAGTATGGACACAAAATTGGACAGAGGAGGGATTTGAGATCTGACCACATTTGGAGATGGTCTGGTCCGCATATACTCAACTGGCAGGTGACAGCTTTCAGGTCGACTGTAGAGATCAGAGCAAATGGCCTGTAATCATTTCATTAATGCCTAATTGAGGACTTGATCCATGTAGAAAATGGGCAAAGCTCCAGTCATTTGTTTAAAATGTCAATGAAAATTGACTGATCACAGCAGTGCTTGAGGGTGAAGGGTACTGTGTTTTAGGATAACATAGCAATACCATCACTCAGTCAGGGAACACTTAGCTTCCTTGCTATGGCTTAATCAATATTTGCAATAAAGGGAAAACCAAAGGACTTTAAAATGACATAAGATGTCCATTTATGATGATGATTAGTTGTAAAGCCCCTACATATCCACAGTACATTATCGCAGTAGTAGAGGCCAGACTAAAGTTATGAAGATTAGGCGAAACTTCAATAAGGAAGTTCTGTCCCCTCACGATTTGTTCCCCTCTGATGAATGTGGGCTGTTGCTCTATTTCCTTATCTCTTCCATTTTCCCACGCTGTCAAAATCAGTCCGTCCTCTATTGTCACGTCACTACTTCCATCCAATGAACTATTAGCCTGCCTTCTCCCAGCCAATCATTCCCTTGTCCCTCTGCTTTAAAGTCACTGTCATTCTGACATTCCACAGGCTGTCCGTTGCACAGCTCTCCTCCTCCCCATCTCCACCTCTCCGTGTTCATCCGAGGTCTCCTTCAGCAACCTGCCCACTTCCTCTTCTTCAAAATCCTTCAGTTAGCCATAACATTATGCCTAATATTGTGCATCCCTGACCCGTCAGGTGTGCTGTGGTGTCTCGGACCAAGACATTAACATCAGATCCTTTAAGTCCTGCAACTTGTGAGGCTTGGCCTCCATTGATCAGACTTATTTGTCTACCACCTCCCACAGATGCCCAGCTGGGCTGAGTCAATATCTTGAACTCGTTGTTGTGTTCTTCAAACCATTCCTGGCACATTTTTTGCTTTTGGTGGTGTACAAGGTCTTCAACAATGCTTAGGAAAGTGGTATGTGTCAGAATAACATCCACATACTGTAAATAGTAGGACCCAAGCTCTCCCAAAGCAGACTAGGCCATCTTCTTCCATTGCTCTGTGGTCCAGCTCTCATGGTCACATTGATGATGTTTTCAGCAGTGGACAAGTGTCAACATAAGCACCTTTACTGGTCTGAGGCTACACAGCCCCATGCAAAAGTGGAGTGTAACAAATTATTCAACTGAAAGAAAGGCATCCGTAGTCACAACATGTAGACACATCCATACCTCCTCCATCTCCCAAAACCAAAACAAACAAATATAACATTATCTTTATTTACTCAGTCGTCTGAGTATGAAAAAAACTTTATAACCCTTAGAAGTTTTCATTGTTAATGTATAATTAATATAATGAAAAGCATGTTTGTTCCTGCATTTGTTTCTGTGTATGTGTAACGTTGCTGATTACAGCTGGCACAGAAAATTATAATGTGACCTTTGTGTGGAAAAAAAGCGAAAACAAAAAGCATCCATTTAGCCCAAATACGTCGTGTTTAATCTTTTCAGAATATACAAACAACGCCACGGGACAAATAATTTAAATAAAATGCACATTGTTATATTCATGTGGCCACTGAACTGTGTCAGGGAGTGAGACCTCTCTGTGTCTCCTCCTCTCCGCTCGGTTCGTCCCTTTATTCAAATAAAAAATGGAAAACGTAATTTCTGCCCAATGCGCGCGCTCTGGTGTGACATAATGGAACGTGCCAGTCTAGAAAAGCTCGAGGCAGTGAGCGCGAGGAACGAGCATTCAGACGGCGGCGGAGAGCGGGAGACTCGTCACCGCGTCCAGGAAAAAAAAAAGGCTTTTAATATTTAACAACAGAAATTTTAACAGGTTTATTTCTTGTGAGGGTTATGGGCAGGGCGGCTCTCTGAGGGAGTGTCAAGCATCACAACTTGTCATTTTCACCCACGGAAATAATGATGAAGAAGGATATTAACTTGAGCTTGGCGGACGACGCAGACCTCAAGCCGCATCTCCGCGACGCCGAGAGCATCCTCAGCTCCCCGGACCTGGGGCTGCTTAAGCTGGCCTCCCCCGAACTGGAGCGGCTTATCATCCAGTCCAACGGGATGGTCACCACGACGCCTACCAGCTCCCAGTTCCTCTACCCGAAGACGGTGACGGATGAGCAGGAGTTCGCCGAGGGCTTCGTGAAGGCGTTGGAGGACTTGCACAAGCAGAACCAGCTGAGCGGAGCCGGGCAGACGAACAGCAACCTGGATCTGGGCGCTAACATCGCCCCGGTTGCCGTGCAGCCGGACTTACCGGTGTATACAAACCTGAACAGTTACGGCAGTGTGCCAATGGGAACCACTGTCAACTACACCACGGACACGGTCCCTTTCCCGCCTCCTCCGTCACATCATTTAGGGGCAGCCCCTCCGCAGACAGAGCTCTCTCGGGTCCAGCCGCCGCCGCCGAAGGAGGAGCCTCAGACGGTTCCCGACGTTCAGAGCTTCGGGGAGAGCCCGCCGCTGTCTCCCATCGACATGGACTCACAGGAGCGCGTCAAAGCCGAGAGGAAGAGGCTCCGGAACCGGATTGCAGCCTCCAAGTGTCGCAGACGCAAGCTGGAGCGGATCTCCCGGCTGGAGGACAAGGTCAAGACGCTCAAGAGCCAAAACACCGATCTGGCCTCGACGGCTACCCTGCTGAGGGAGCAAGTGGCCCAGCTGAAACAGAAAGTCCTCACGCATGTCAGCAGCGGCTGCCAGCTGCTGCCACACGAGGTCCAGGTGCACTAGTCGGAGGGACAGAGCTGTAAGGGGGCTACCGACCAGCATATAAGCTTAGTGGACTTCGTTAATGTTGGTCTCTGTATGTAGCGTAGCCCAAATGTTCGCCGATCCACTAGAGGGATTAACACCGGGCCACGCACGCCAAACTGTATATTAATTATCGGCTGTTTTAAAATGGCATTTAGAATTTGTAAAAATGTAAACATACCTGGTAGAACATAAATCAATATAATAAATAATGAGACTCTTACGCTGTTATCGGCTAACAGTTAATTAAAATAATGTGTGTTTTTATTTCTCCACCTGATGGAGATGATAAATCAGTGTTATTTATTGGATTTTTATAATAAGTAATCCTCAGTGGGTTCATTGTGTTTGAGCCGAAATCAAGGGCATTTGCATTTAATGTATTCGATGTATGAAATCCTGTTCTACCTCGTATGTGTGTTTACTGTAGGACAAGGCAGCATTAAACTGCCAGTATTTTCAATGAGATTTGGTCATGTTTTCCTGATTGAGGAAGAGGAACATTTGATGGCAGACACTTGCCGCATATCTTGATTTTCTCCTGTACAAAATGTTTACGGACTCTCTATTTATATTCTCAAACCTGGACCAAACAGTACTTCTACAACAATATGCACATTTATGACAGAGATATCCTTAATTTATGAGGAATTGGCTGCAAGAAAATTTTATGTTATACATTTTATGTGTAAGAGATGATCTACATGTATAGCCTCTGTATTTCTGTATGGAACAATTTGCATGTTGTTGACAAACTTGAATGTTGCCCTCAGCTGGGTGGCACAGGGCGCAATTAAGCATTGTTTGTTATCTTTAACCTTTACACACACGTGTATCATGTCTATTTTTACTCAGCTGTGTGTCCTTGTTTTAAATGTGAGGAGTCCTAACCTTTCTGTGCAACTGACTGTTGCTACAACCTCTAGCCAACAGTTATTTGGCTTTATGTCTGAATTAAATGCTGCTCGGCAATAAAGCTGTTTCCTCTATGTTTGGTCAGTCTCATATCTACATGCATGTGTGCAGCTGTCAGCCGGAGGTGAAAGGGCGGTTTAGGCCTGCAGCGCATCAACTCCAAGGTGTCTTGTAGCCATTAATGGAATTTATAAAACGCAAAATTGAGGCTACATCTAATTTAGTAATGTCTTAAAATAAAAACACTCATTATTTCACTAATTATAGATCCTCCAGTGGAGCATGAAGTAATGAAGGCAGTGTTGCACAATAACAGGATTTGAGCTGCATGATTTCTGCTCTGATTCTGTGTGTAGCAATCTGCATCACATCATCATTCCGGTGTATTCCTCCCTCTGCTGGTTAATTGGGAAATTAAAAAAAGGAACTCAGTTTAAAGGGAATTTGGATTTATTTTAGATATTACTGATTCCACAACAGGGAAGAATTACTCCCGATTAAACTGGATTTCCTTGGAAATAGTGCTATTGATTGCACTGCACATTTGTCCATAAAATCAGACATTTTATTCATTACTATACCAGTACCTTCGGTCCACTAATGAACAATTGCATACTGATATAAAAGTCCTGTACTAATTAGCTTCATGAAGGTTATGGTATACAGGACGTGTTTAATATAACTTTATGAGCTGTTGATTCAACAATTCATTTTGGAGGCTGTGATTTGTAGTATTATTGAACTGCATTGTGTTGACATGTATCAGTACAAACTACATCCTCTGAAATGATCACACCACCTTTCTTACATGAAGATCTAGTGCAGGACTGTTATATTAGAATGCATTTGTTTTCAATAGTGTACCTATAACATCAGACAACTCTCCGTGGTTCTTTTCTGACCAGGGTTGGAGATTTTATATTAGTTAAACTAATCAAGTAATTTATTCCCACTAAATAAGTACCCCAATTGAAAGATGTGACAAAAAATGTTCTTTGTGAGTTTACACATAGAAACAGCAACATGAAGGGAAGTGCTGGTGCCAGGAGATAAAATGACAACACGCTTGCTGGGGGTAACACGTCTTCAGTCTGTCACTTTGAGGCAGGAAGAGATTTAAGTTCAGCGTTACTAACAGCATTACCAGAAGCAGATTAGCCAGTATCAAATGTCAGTCTCAACGCCTGTTCTGTCACCACTGAGTTTTTAATCACAGTTTTCCAATGACTGTGCATTTAATGTTAAAGAGTAGCATGTGAGTGTAAAGAAATAAATATACCCATCACTTTTAGTCCCAATGTAGACGCGGTTTTTGAACCAGTGATCCAACATTCCAAAGTCCTGTTCTCTAACCACTAGTGCACAGCTCGCCCACCACTTTGGCGTTGACTTAAATCTGCCACATACATTATACAGAACTGCTCCCACCACCTCAGCCTCCTTACACTGCTACTACACTACTATTTTTAATAGTTTGCCTCACCAATGTACAGCACTTTGTTTCAGCTGTGGTTGTTTTTAAAGTGCTTTATAAATAAAGTTGAGAGTTGAGTTGAGTTCCCTTTGGGAGGCTCTATAGAGCAATCAACGCTAGCAGACTGCAGACTCATAAACAGTTTCTATCCAAAAGCAAAACTAAATGTTTGTGACCCTGGACTGTGCAGTCCATGGGGAAATTTCAAATGTGCATTTTCAGTGTGCAATATCTGATCAATACTTGATACTGGTACTGAGCAATATATGTCAATAAAAAATCGACCTCATTATATATATATGTATATACACTGATCAGCCACAACATTGAAACCACTGACAGGAGAAGTAAATAACACTGCCCATTTTATGACAATACAATGTTCTGCTGGGAAACTTTTGGACCTGGCATTCATGTGGATGTTACTTAGACATGTAGCACCCACCTAGACCAGACCAGGCACCCCCACCCCATAGCAATGACACTCCAGGAGGATGGAGCCTGACCCAGGCACACACACAAAAATGCTTTAGGAACAACTGAAAAAAGAGAGAATGGACCCATGTCCATTCTCTGATGAGTCACAAATGTTTTGGAGGCACAAGGGAGACCTACACAATATTAGGAAGGTGGTCATAATGTTATGCCTGATTGCATGTTGTTTCCCTCATCTGCATTTTATTGTTTTTTTTTTAATGCTGTGTTAATTTTTATGATGCCTTATTTTGCTCTGACACAAAAACATAGAGGAGAGTATTTTAACTCTCTGATTCGGATCTGACACTAAAAATTCACTCAAACATTTTTTTCTTCACCTTAATGTTTTTTTTTTTTTTTTAAACTCTCTAGGAGTTTGGTGTTGTCCATGTTTCTGACAAGTTGCTTCTTACTTCTACCAATGAACAGTGAAACAGTGACATCCTGAGGCTGCTGATAAAGTGACCTCTTTATCACTGAATATTACACTGTGAGAAATTCCTGTTACTGTACAGCAGTATTCTGACAGTATTAACCTGTTATTTTTGAAAACATCACTCTACTGTTAATACAAACAAAAAACTGTGAAACTTTGGTGATTTACTGTTCTTGTAACAGAACTATACTGTTTTCCTAAAATACAGCATTTTACCACTAATCATTCATCCAAACCTTCTAAATCACGGTATCATAACGTATTTTTTGCATTCTGGGTAATTTGACCTGAACTACACATGGGAAGCTGGATCTGTTCAGGTGGCACAGTGGCTAGGTTGTTAGCACTGATGCCTCACAGTGAAAAGGTCCCAGGTTTGAATCCATGGGCTGACTGGGCCTTCCTTTCTGTGTGGAGTTTGCATGTTCTCCCTGTGTCTGTGTGGGTTCTCTCTGGGTACTCCAACTTCGTCCCACCGTCCAAAGACATGCTCATTAGGTTCATTGGTGATTCTAAATTGGCCGTAGTGTGAATGGTTGTCTGTCTCTCTGTGTTAGCCCTGAGATAGACTGGAGACCTGTCCAGGGTGTACCCCGCCTCTCGCTCATCTGTTCTTTCACAAAGCACATAGTTTGTAGTTTTTGTGAAGACTTATAATGTATTTTTTTTTAAAAAAACAGCTGACTGTAAAGTATTGTGAAAGTAATCTTAACAAACAGTAAACACTGCATTTTTCAATAACAGCACAAAACTGTAAATTTAAGTGACAGTAAAAATATGTTAATTTTACAGTAACATAATGGCAACCCTGCTGCCAGTTCTTTACTGTTAATTTACAGGAAAATTCTTAACAGTGTAGTGTTGCAGATCATTCATCCTCATTTGTACCAAACCCTTTAATTTTTTTTTAATGAAGGCACAAAAACCACAACCAAACTCACTGTTAGCAAGTTTTTTTTATTATTGTTTTACCACAAAGTACAGATAAAAACATCCACAGCATATTCTCTCACCTTAATGGCCCAAACTGAGAAGGATTTGAGGAGGCAGTGATACGAGACCAAATAAAGTTACGTTTCTGCGTGCTAGTAGAAGATCTAAAGTCGGCAACCTCTACCAAGCTTGATGGCGTTTTTGTGTACATACTGACGTGTGTATTGCTTCATAACTGAGAGACACATTCATTCACGAGCAGGCCTAGAGATGAATGCAGATACAGTACAACATGGCTCTTTTGGGATCTTCGGGTTTTTACCGTCTATTTTTGTTTTCTCTTTTTTCTTCTTTTTTTTTCCTAGTTATTTTGATGCAAGCCTGAGTCGATACAACACAATCCACGCACATGACTCAAAGGTACAGTATTTACAGATCTGGTTTATATGGGGAGGAAGACAGAGAGGAGAACAGTTTCAAAGCTTGGATTTTACTGGAAAAGAAACAGTCGCAACCAGTAAGAAGTTAAATATACCCAGGATTAAAATCCTTTCCCGAGTTTGTCGAGATAATTTCACCAACCATCACTCCCTTCTCTAATAACAGCATGGCTGCTTTGACTGGGGCCTTAATATAACAATTGTCTGATTCATATTTGAGACTCTGACTTCAAGAAGTGCATGCTTTTTAGCCACACTATTGATCTTTTCAGTGTTTTGCACCTTCAGTGGGTGTCACCCTCTTCACCTGTGTTTTTACTGCCAGTGAAGAATTGACCAGGGTTCACTAGATTGCTCCACACAGGACTTGTTTTATTGCGATCTAAAAACTGCCCATTCTGGCATCCTACAGCATAAACAATAAGCAATCTTTGGTGAAGTGAAAAGAAGGAATACCGGGCAAACCCGCTTTAACTGCGGAAACTGTATTAAAACAAGAGTGCAAATACTGTCTGAGGGATGCCATGCCCGAATGAGTGATGCCACGTTGACTCTGAAAACAGAATATTTAACTCCTGCACTGGATCAAGCTACCCGGTCTGTGAACAGACCACCAGATCTGATGTTTGTTTGACAGTGCTGTCCTTAAATTACTTGAGGACTGAGTGTCGATGTCCCACACAAACAGACAAACTGATGCCGGCTGCTCCGTAATACTGAGTTTGAATTAGTCTTGCTATGGGCAAACAAACACAAGGAGTCTGTAGTCTGTAGTCTGATACATTTCCTCCCATGATCAGAAATGTCAGTCTCTCATATAATGCAATTAAACACATGAGTGGCTGCACATGTGAACTGCACACAACACACAAGCCTGAATACATTCAGTGCAAACTTGACTTAAAATCTAAACAGATGTTGTGTGTATGATCAGAAGCGACAGTGCTGAAATCTTGCATGACTGACATTTAGGATTTCCCTAATCACGAATGACAGATATATTCATGCTACAGTATGTCTTTCCTGTCTTGATTCTTGCTTGTCTTGTACAGTGTGTCTGTGCAAACCTTTTACACCTGCCAGACAAAAACTAGTGGTATTGAAGTCGAGCCTGCTGTCGTGGTAGGCCGGCCAGTCAAAGATTTGTACCATGTAGCAACTACAAACTCAGTTCTGGCTTCATTTGGGATCTTTCTCTCGCATCATCCTGTTCTCTCCTGATGTTTCCTCTCACTGCCTATGGGCAAACTATAAGAAATAGGCAAAACACCATAAAAATGATCGCACAAAACAACATTGTTTGCATCCTCCAAAGCCCCATTAACATGTCTAAATGATCTGATATTTGATAGAGCAGCTGGGACTACAAGGGCATCAGTTTTAAAGTCAGGAACAGTCAGACGACGCCTACGGGATTTTATCCACTGACTGATCTAAAATAATGTTATATTATTATATAGTGTTAAGATTATTGGTTGCTGACAACGGGATCAACACAAGAAGCATCAAAACCGTTGCTACATTGATAAAAGTGTTCTTGAGAAAATTGATCACGTTGATCTTTAGGCCTGATCTCAGCTTAAAGTTTCTTCCTCTAATATCCGAGTTATGTTAAGATGTTACACTGAGTGGCTTTGGGGGGATTATAAACAAGATACTAAATTTCAGACTCATCCAATTGGATTTTTCTTAGCGGGAAGTTTGAATTTCTGACTTTGCAACATCTCAAAAGTAGCATGAGACCAAACCAACAGGGAGATATAGAAGCTCGCCGAGGAGCCGCTTCCACGGGCCATCCAAACAAACTTTACTACATAGACCTTTTATTTTTGATACTATCCTCATAGAACTTCATACCTTTTAAAACATATTTCCAGAAATTCATACCTTTAGATATTGTATACTGTATATTGCACAACATTTATATGTACATTTGAAATAAATATAATTAAATAAACATGTCTCCTAATCTTTTTTCTATTTTTCATCTATCTATAGCTTGTTCATATTTTCCCCATCCAGTGTTTTAATGCTAGAAAAGAATAAACACGGCGCCAGAGTACAAAATAAAAGACGTAAAAAAAAAAAAGGCAGAATGGAAATGCTCTGATGAACAATGAAAAACAAATGCTGTTTAGATACCAGGTGAGACAGCACAAAGAAACATTGATTTGTGTATTCTTTGATTCTGCGTGCAGCCAGAATCATATCTGAAATGTAACACATTGAGAACGAGCAGATCTCAGCTGGATAATCACTCCTACATAACTCCACAGTGGCCTTCTTGGTGACCAAATCCAAGGCTGGCATCTTTTCAAGACATTTGACTGACATGAAACAAAGTACTGTAAACATTGGAAGGATTTAAATGGCACTCTTAGGACGTACGCCGTCAAATCCTTCTTGTAAAACCACACCGAGGAAGAGGGAGACAACGGAAGATGGGCCTGAAACCTTCTGGGCTGCAAAATGTCTGAAATGCTCCAGTTTAATAAAACTTGCTTTGGCATCAGACCAACACCAGCACTGTTAAAAACATAACCTTTTAGCTCCTTTGTGCGGAGAGAACACACTTCAAACATCAGTCCACTACCACCATTTCAGCAGTTCAGACATTTTACAGCCTGGTTGTTGTGACCATTAGTAAATGATCCAACAGAATGAAGCAGGAAAGGGAGTGAAAAGGATGATGAAGTAGGGGCCTGAGGACCTGGGGTCCAACTGAAGGAGGACAAGAAGAAAGACAGCGGAAAAGGTTTTTGGGGAATTAGTCAGCTTTAACATGCACAGTCCTGGTGAGGAGGAGCGGGCTGCTCTGTCAGCTGGGGCCCCTGTTTGGCCCCTGTGACGGCGGGATCGCCGGCGTCCAGACTCTCAGACATCTTTTCACAGATGATGTCAACCAGACGCTCAAAGGTCTGCTTCACATTGATGTTGTCTTTGGCGCTGGCCTCAAAGAACTCAAAACCTGGATGGAAAACAAGGTATGGGTGATGGTCAGAGAGGTTTGTTTGCTCTGTCAGTCCATTAAGTCTTAACATCTACTGAACAGACAAAAAGATTTATGGCTCCCAGAGAACAAATCCCCAAGGGCTGGTTGGAGCCTACCTAATGAATCAAGGGGCGTACACACTTACAGAGAAGCAACCATTCACACCTACAGCAAATTTAGAATCATCATTTAGAAACTCAGCTAAGGATGCATTCACACCTGGAGAACAGATTTTGCTTGATGGAAAGAAAATCTGTTGTGACTGGTCTGTTACCGTCATCTACCATCATCCATCTACACATTTCACATTTCTCGTCCCTCCATCCATTTCCTTCAAGTCCTGTCAACCAGTAAACCTACTTACATCAATTATGGCATCTTGTTAGTGAACTCTGGTAGCCTAGAATCTAGACGCGCCCCCAGCGGCAGCAAATTAAATTTGCTTCCAGGGGCAGTCTAGTTACTCTCCGTTGACTTGAGATTTCGAAAAATCCAAAATGGACCGGGCCAATCACGAGTCGGTGGGCGGGCTTAACATGATGACGACTGACCTGCGACCATAAGTTCCGTGAATTACGTGTGAATTCCCCATCCTGCTAGAACTACCAGAGTGATGGCTGCTGCTAGCGAACAACTTTCTTTCGAATCGGCTTTGGCCGCCACTCTGAAAGAGTTGAAGTTAAGCTTTTCTCTGAGAAAAGAACAAGAAACTGCACTGAGGTCGTTCTTACAAAAGAAGGATGTATTTGGAGTTTTGCCAACCGGATACGGCAAAAG
>JASGAT010344771.1:0-10210 GCA_030220025.1 Chelon auratus | reverse complement strand
ACGACTGGAAACAACTGCAGCTCAGCTTGGAGTCAATATAAAGGGGCCAAAAACCAAATTCATGTGGATTAACAACAAAAGCATGAATTCCATAACGCTCAAGGGCCACTCTCCCGAAGAGGTCAACAAATTCACCAACCTGGGAAGTGTGATAATTGTGGACGGAGGGCCAGAGGAAGACGTAAAGGCAAAAACTTGGAAAGCTAGAGTAGAATTCAACATCCTAACCAAGATCTGGAAAACAAAAAACGTCTCTCTCAAGACCAAGCTCAAAATCTTCCACTCCAACATCAAAGCAGCACTCCTGTACAGATCCAAAACATGGAAGAATAAAACTACCATCACAAGCAAGCTGCAGACATTCATGAACCGCCTAAGACGCATCCTTGGGATCTTCTGGCTAAACACAATCAACAACTACTCACTCCGTGGGAACACACCAACCAGGAACCAATAGCAGTACAGAAGAAAAGGAGAAAGTGGATCTGGACTGGTCACACACTGAGAAGAAACAACACAGCAATAACCAAAAAGGCACTGACAAGGAACCCACATGGGAAAACGGGGGAGTAGTCGTCCCAAGAACACCTGGAGGAGAAGCACATAGCAAGAGTTCAAGAAGGACGGGCTGACGTGGCAACAGCTAGAGAAGATGGTCCAAGACAGGTATGGGTGGAGGCGATTCATCAATGCCCTATGTTCCAAAAGGAATTCAAAGGCCTAAGAAGAAGAAGAAGGTTATATTTTTGCTTCAGTGAAGTCAAGTGGGCTCCATGCACAAAGAATTTCATCACTGGTAATGATGCTGTATTGTTACAGTCATTCATTCATCTTCTGTAACCGCTTGGCCTCTGGAGGGTCACGGGGGGTGGGGTACACCCTGCACAGATCGCCATGTCTTTGGATGGGGGGATGAAGCCGGAGTACCTGGAGAGAACCCACGCAGACACAGGGAGAACATGCAAACTCCACACAGAAAGGCCCAGTCGGCCGATTTATTCGAACCCAGAACTTTCTTGGTGTGAGGCATCAGCGCTAACCACCACACCACTTGTATTTTGCATCTTCTCATTGGCATTTATCAACAATGACACTAAGGTTTAGGAAAAGATTGTGGCATGGTTTAAAATAAAGCCTTCCAAAGTGGAGCAGGCGCAGAAGTTAATGTCATTTGAAATATATTCAAGGCTTTATTAGACTAGGCTGCACATTTTTGTCTCTAAATGAGAACGTTTTTGGTCAGCAACACCTCCAAGCAGTGTAAAATGTAGTTATGTGCCATATAATGCTAATATATGCATTAGCTCAGTAACAACAGTGATTTCGGTGATCTGGCATTTTGTTTTCTGTTGTCAAAAGATGTCGGTTGAGCATGTAACCGTGAAGATTAAGGAATGATTGCTCAATTGGTTAAAATAAAACGAACAGACTGCTACTTCTGTTTTTGCTCCTGACAGACAGAAACTATTTTTACAGCCACTAGAGGTTGATACCAGTTAAATGTGAACAAAGGTCAGTTTGGGCTTTTCTTGGGAAAAGGTTTAGGGACCAGAAACAGTAGTCGCTGATATAAAACTGCTTCTTTCCTGCAGTTCTGACCCCAGTGATATAAGATTGTTGTGTATCCCAGTGTCTACTACTACTGGCGTCAGCTGCCTCTTAATGTTTGTCACATTCCCTTTAGCTCACATGTATTTTCTGGCAGAAGCGAATCTTTTGGCTAACTTCATATTTCCCTTTCACTCTTTGATAAAGTCTGAGGATCACAAAGAAACAACACAAAGAGGTCAGCTGACATCCATCCAGGAAACAATCAGCTTCTCTTCACTGCCTCTTCTACTGCAGACTAAACAGTAATCCCGCTCGCTCACACATTAAATATAATATAAACTCCCGTGCACCGCTCTCGTTGGAATTTTAAGTTAACATGAAAAGGAAGGAAGTCCTTGCAAAACAGAAAGTCACTTGACATTTTAACTGGCCCGACTTCAAAGTGTGATGTCTTGTCATCTCATTAGACATGGTTAGAGAGCACACTGAGGAATGCGCCCGCTGTTTCCCAACGGTTGAAGACCTCTAACATGGCTGCCAGGGGCCAAATACAATTTCCTGCAAGCGAAACCAATACTATGTTGGAATGAGCACAGTTTTGTGAGGTTTGTAACCCTAAACTGCAGACCTCCACACCACAAAGCATTCATCCTCCTAACAACCCCCCCCCTCCCCTCCCAAACCCCCCAAAAAACTGCCACGCTGACCCTCTCCTTGTATTCATGTCCCAGTTCTGCCTCTGGGCTACGGCTCGCTCCCATTTCAACAACCACACACCACTTTCAGGCAGGAGGGAACACTGCGTCTGTGTGTGTGTGCGCGTTCGGGTATTGTCCGTGTTTACACGCATGCCTGCATGCATATCTGTCACTGCTGTGTTGCGCATGCCGTGTGCATGCATTTGCCATTTCTGAAAAGGCAGAAAAGGGCAAAGTGTGGACGGGAGCGTAAAAAGAAAAAGGTGTTCGCCTGAGAGAAGAAGAAGTCTTGTGTATGTGTGGGTAGAAGAAAAAGAGAAGATGTAGAGACACATAATAACGTCTTTGCGTATTTTTCTGACATTTGTAGCTTGAAAATTGGAAAATGCATGACAAACCATTATCATAATGCAAATTCTCAACTTTGGGTTTCTTGGACAGTGAATAAGAATTTCCTGCATTATTACCGGCTCGGGTTCTTTGTCGTTGCAGAAAAGGAAATAAGTGTTTTCAGACTGCTTGAACTGTTAAAACATCTGTCGGTAACAGAGGTTGCGCTAGACTTTTTTGTTGTATGTCATTTTGACTGACAGGGTCATAAAAATCCCAAAAATCTTTTTAAATGATAATAATGACATTCAACAGCATTTCATTTTCATTAAAATGTCATTAAGTACTTTTTCAGTATTGACAGTATTGACTTTAAATGGTAGAAAAAAAGAAAAAAAAAGTTTGGGCTGTCTTGCTAGTGCTAACAGCTCTTAGATGGCACCGTAGGATTGAAGTGCTTCAGTGGTATGCTAACTCTTATTTTGCACTAAACTCCGCTTTTATCAAGGCTTCCAACAGGTAGTTTTTTAAAATAAAATTGGCCTTCCATCAGTCCTAGCACCGTGCTTTCATCCGATTCTTCCATTTTGCTAGCCGTTAGCCGCATAGACAGAGACATATATACATATGTATTGTATATATGTCTATGGTTAGCCGACCTCTGACGTGTGCATCAGTATAATCGGTGTACCGGGAAATCGTGCACTAACAAAAGTTCCGCGAATGCAAACTACGATTAGAGACAAGAGCCAATTAATAAGGTCACTCACCACCAAGTGGCCAGCGGTGTGAATTGCAATATGTCAAAATGATGGAAGGCCTTCAGATTTTTCCGTCTCAGTTTTAAAAAAACGGTCAATGACGGAAAATATTCTTTTAACGCGACCCCTAGTCGGTAATGAAATGTTAGACATGTTCCTCTGAACATATTTAATCTTTCATGGCTATTTTTTCAAACCATCAGCCTGAATCAAACAGAATTTTCAATGTGCAAAAATGCTTGATCAAGAGGCAAAACTGTTGAATCCGGTTTTATTTTTGCCTCATGGATGCAGAAACATCTCAGGATATTACTCTGTAGCCTGAACATTACATAAAAACAAGTAAGGAAGAGTAATAATATACTTCTGGTGTCTGATGAATCTTCAAATTCTTGGATCTATTACCTGTGGCCTATTTTGAGAAACACTGAAGCTGCAGTTTGGGGATCTGTAGAAAGCAGGCAGTTCTAGCACATCTCTTTTTTTGAAAACCTGGCCTCTGAATCGCATTTCATCATCAGCACAGCCCCTTGCGTATCCGCAACTCCGTGGGGCTGTTTCTGGTCTGAACATCTGCTGAGAGGGAAACTCGCGGCGCTGGCATGAAAAAGGAGCGTCATCAAATGACAGCAAAGGCAGGAGAGATGAATTATGGAGGCAGAAAGCAGAGTCAGTCTCAGAAGAAACAATGTTCAAATGCATCGTTTCATCTTATTAGATTCACTCGTTAATTGCGGCGATGCCTTGTTAATGTCGCCGCGCTGCTCGTTTCCCTTTCAGGAACACGTTCGCGGCTCCACACGCGAAGCTACGGGAGCTTTCTGTCACATTACAAAGTCATACGTCCCTCCAGTCATTTACAGATAAAGGTCAGATTGCAGCGACCTGTTTGTTTCTGTTTGGCCACGAGCAGCGGCTGCATCATTCCTGTGGGACGGTATGTTTACTGCCGCCTTGTTTATTTGATGTTTGGGAAATCATGTAACATTCATGCCCTCGAAGAACGCAGCATTTTAACTGGCGGAGACGTCCACGAGAGCAGACAGAGAGAGACACACACAGGGGGACGGACACAGAGATCATAACCGTGTCCCGGTTCGCTCTCTCTCTCTTTCTCTCTCTCTCTATGTGTGTGTGTTTGCTGTAAACAGTAGCTCTGTGATTTCCCAGTGTCCCCCCTCACCACCTAACGCTGCTTTTATTTCTCCTCACAAACACTTCCAGCAGAACAGAGGAGCAGCGTGACGCCGACCGCAGAGGAGATGCTGAGCAAACCAAGCAGTTATTGGAAATCTCACACACACACACACACACACACAGGATCAATTACCACCGTGCAGACGCAGAAGACACACACTCTCATACACACAGCTGCACGCAGGACTCACGAGCGTATGACTACTAAACTACGCACACACGCATACAAATATAATGAACCGAACTCCCGAAAGTCGCTCTGAGACAGCACGTAGGGATACAAACATAGGATTCTTTTATCCTGTCCTTTGCTTAGAGGCATAAACAAACACTTAAATATTTATTTAGAGGAAAATCTGAATCTTAAGGATTACATCTGAAACTGAAGCTGCATCTCTATTCCTACCTATCTAATCTTCATCATTTGTTTTCCTTTATTGGCAGGAAAGGAGATTTTGTACATTTAAATTGTTAGTGCATTTAGAAAAAAAATAAATTAAGTACAACAAAATGCATGTATGTACACCGATCAGCCGCAACATTATGACCACCTTCCTAATATTGTGTAGGTCTCCCTTGTGCCTTCAAAACAATTGTGACTCATCAGAGAATGGACATGGTCCTTCTAAGGGGGGGCCTGTGGTGTCTGGTAACACAATGTTGTTAGTGGGGTGGCCTTTGAGGGAAGGGGCCTCTGTGGATCCTCCCACAGATACTTGATCAGTTTGGGATCTGCCAGGTCAACACCTTGTGCTGTTCTTCATGTTTTTTTTTTTTTGAGTTGTTCCTAAAGTGTGTCCTGCTGGGGATGGCTGCTGCCATCAAGGAGTGTCATTGCTATGGGGTGAGGGTGCCTGGTCTGGTCTAGGTGGGTGCTACATGTCTAAGTAACATCCACACCAATGAATCCCAGGTACAAAAAATTTCCCAGCAGAACACTGAATTGTCACAAGATGGTCAATGTGATTTACTTCTCCAGTCAGTGGTTTTAATGTTGTGGCTGATCGGTGCATGCTACTTTAACATATACTATGTGGTATTATTACTGCACCTTTCACTTCCAAAATAATTGTAGAATTCCACCGGAGACAAAGATTAACTTTTAAGTTTATCTTCTCAATGTCCGTACAGTGTGTCGGGTTTTAACAGAAGAAACTGCTTTTTAAAATTCTTCTTCCTTTTTCTTCACTTCAACTACTCAACTCTTAAGAATGTTTCTAACTGACTTTCTTAAACTTGAGTGAGTCATGCACGAACACCAATGTGACCTGTGTAACTTGTACATATATTTGGATTTCCTGTGTGAGATCATCCTTTGTGAGAAATGTGTCATCGTTTGTGATCTGTATGTCAGCTCTGCTCACGAGTCACTTTTGCTAAACTGTCTCCGAGTTCACAGTTATTATTTTTTTTTTGTGCCCTCTTTCTCTCTTTTGAAAACATAAACCCACCCACGCGCGCGTAGGATCAGACGCCATGTTCGGAACGGCGTCGCACTGAAGTTCAGCTTTGTCAAAAAAGAGCGCCGTCTAATCATCACTGTACTGCAACCAACCTGATTATGCCGCGGAGGACTTCAAACAGCCGGGTTGCGTTAGTTTGACTCTTTTCCAGAAAACATGCAGCACACAAACACACACACACAGAAAGAAACGCATGAAAAAATACACACAAACACACTCTTTCCCCTGTCTTCCTGTCTGCTTCTCCCTGCAGCACTCTCCCAGTCTCTCTAATTGACTTCTGCTTTCTTACACTTCATTTTATCTCTTATTTCAGTTTTATTTCCCCCTTTTTTTATGATCCCCCCTGTCTTCAATTATTCATCCTTCTCTCTTTCTCCCTCTGATTTCTTTCCATCTGGTCTCGGTGATGTTTAATTCACCTCTTCTTTTGGAGGGGGGGGCGGGCTGCTGCTGCTGCTGTGCGCTGTTAATTGGTTTTTAAAAACGGTAAGTACACACACACACACACACACACACGTACGCACACCGACATTCGCACGTATGCACTTGCACACACACACCCTCCCCTCCGCTGTTAAAGCACACTGTACATGTCTGCAAGCATTAACATCACCAAATGAGCACAGAGTAAAAAAGCATGTGAGAAGAGGAGGGCAATTGTGTTTGTGTGAGTTTCTGTTTGTGGGAGTGTGTGTGCGTGTGTGCAGTGGGGGGAGTTGTATTTGTGTGTTTGGTGTGTTTTTTGGTGCGTGTGAGAGTGAGTGCGTCTGAGTGAGCAGGTCAATGCTGTGAATGTTGCATTCGATAAAAATTAGACCAAGTGCATGGATGAATATGTGTGTGTGTGTGTGTGTGTGTGTGTGTGTGTGTGTGTGTGTGTGTGTGTGTGCGCGAGCTTGTACTTCTGTCTTTGTGAGGACTCAGTGGAAACGCTGCAAATCAGGACAGTGTCAGAAAGCGAGGACATTTTGCCTGGTTCTCGCTTTTTTAGGGAGTCTGTTTGAGGGTTAAGACTTGGTTATAAGGTCCTGATAGGGATAAGGATTGAGTTAACCATAAACATGTAATTATGTTTTAGGTTAACATCAATAAGGTCAATAAGGTCCTTACAGTTCAACGAAGACAACTCGTGTGTGGCTCTCTGTCTACATTTTTTTGCAGGGGGTAGAGAACATGATCACAACTGGCTCTAAGGATTTCTTAAAACACAAAATACGTAGTTTATGACGTCGGGCAGTTATGTGGAAATCATGCTCACAGAGGAGGTGGCATATTAAAGTTTTATTCACACTACAGGTCTTCAATTATACCCTACTCAATCCAGTATAACAACTCATCTTTCTATAACATAAATCCATGTTATTAATGTGAATGCACATTACTGCACCTTATTAATCCTTCCTATGTATATAATATATACTATATATGTCTCTATTTCTTGTACATTTGTTCATATGCAAATTTTGCAAATACTATTTTATTTTATTTTACTACATTTTTACTTATATTTAATTCAATTTAATTTAATTTATTTTATTCAAGTTTTATTTTTAATTACTTTATTTTAATATTTTTAACTATCTTCACCTATGTTTTTTTTTCACTAGTGGTTCTCAAGAGTGTTTTTTTATGTGCAACTGAGCTACTGTGACCAAGCAATTTCCCTTGAGGATGAATAAAGTCTGTCAAAGTCTAGGTTTATATGTATATTCATGTTCTGTCATATCATTCAAACGAAATATCCACAAGTAACATTAGCTAACAATAGTGTTAATTGCTAAGTTTGCATTAAATGAGTCGACTCCCCATACAGCCAATGTGCTTAATGTTATGTGGCAAATATAATTGTGTGATCGTCCGGCGCTGTTATCCGTGGCCAAAACAATCATATTAAAAATGACTTCATGAACTAATTGAACGGTGCTGTAATGTTTAATTTCCACGGGCAATATAGCAACTAGAAATGGTGAAGGGGGTTTTGAGAGATGAAGTTATGGTGACTACACTAGAACTTGTTTTGGTTTGAACATTATAAGAAATATCCACGAGTTCATCGCTTTGATTGTACTGTTTTGTTTTGTTTTGTTTTGTTTTTTTGTGATTGAGCATTGTTTAAATATCACATTATCTTGACCATTCAATGTTTTAAAAAAGAAAATGATCGCATATTCATCCGACAGTGCAGAATAACAGGACAACGTGTTTAAAGGAAGGGAATTTTAGAGATAAAAATAGATGATGGGGTGAATGCCAAATGTGAGTCTCAAAACTCATACATCTAACTAACTAGATAAGCAAGCGAGTGACTGCAAGCCTGTGTGTTTGCATATACTCTGCATTCCCAGACAATGCTGCAGCCACATCATTAACCACATCCTCTGTCTCCAACCTGGACATCAGATCAGAGGAATGGAATTAAGTCGGGGGCAGATTAGTCATTATCCAAATAACGACCGTGCTCACCAATGGCTGTGTGATTTCCCCTTCAATAAGAATCGGTGATGTGAACTCCACTGAGGCAGAGGAGATGAGATTTTGCTGTGAAGTGAAACAGTGAAGAGAGAAATAACCTCTTTGTAGTCCTGTGAACGAGAGGACAAAAAAAAAATGCAAACAGGGATATGGATAATTTAATGTTAATGATGTCGGCAAAAAAAGGGGTTGCAAGGAAAAATCGAGGCAGCCTTGGCACACGAATGAGATGTTCATACGGTTTAAGGAAACTGTTAAGTTATAGTGAATTTTCATAGAGTTGCTGCAGTAATGCAGCAGGAACAAGAACTGGGCTGCCATCCAAGAACCAGAAAACCTGAATGTAAATGTCAACTTTTATGCTCACTCGAGGTAAAAAAGGAAAGGTCTGCAGGTTAAGAAATCCTTTGTGAGATGTTCTGTGTATATTGTGACTTCCTACTGATGAAGAAATACACATGCAGTCTCGTACCATGAGCTGTAGCTGCAGTCGGGACCCTTACAGTATATAAATGTGCATACCTTGATTTCCACCTTAAGACTGAAAGCGTGATATATCACTTACACTGTCTGACACAAAAGCGTGATAACAACCCACCAAACACAAATCAGTTCTTGAAAGTCGGTTTGAAAATTCAATTTATTTTTCTTCAACGCGGCTGATGGAAACACAGGTAATTTGCATTTTATTTTTTCTCCCCCCGCATTTCAAAAATTCCCTTCCTTTCCCGCAGCAACTGCCTGACATCTTTCTCGCAGTTCCTTCACTTCTTAATGCATAGATATACAGTAATAGAGCTGCGTAGAGACGGGGTGAAAGCTTGCCAAAGCTGTGCGTTGGAGGCCCCTTTTTTTATTTTTTTGCCAGAACTTCACAGCACAGCAGCATTCAACATTCATCATTTTTTCCTCTCTGATGTCAGTGCAAGATACCTCAACTACTACAGACTTTGAAGATGTGATCTTCACATTGCAAAGAATGTCAAATATATGAAAAAAGGGCCTTTCAGGTCTGCGCATGCTAATTTGGACGCCGTCGCCGCACGTGTTAGATGTGGGATGTGGTGTTACACTTTAGGGATGCCTCTGTATTCCCTAACTAATGCTTAATTTAGGCACAATGTGTTAAGTCAATATGAGCCTGTCAAGTATCATAATCTTCAAAAAAAAAAAAAAGAAACATCTCTGACAAAAAGATGTATAGATATATTATAATATTATACCATTTTCAGTATAAGACTCAGTATTTTGTGTTTTCTATGTATTTGATGACATTTACAGTTTTGAAAAGTTGATTTTGTGTCATTACTGCACAGTATTCCTCAATGAGATCATCAGTCAATGAAACAGTGACGACTACACGTCTTGATTCCATCTGGGGACGCCAGACTTTCAGCTACAGGGGGACTTTCTTTTCCTTGGTAATTAGACTGATTTAAGTTTGTCTTTGGGAAGGAAAAATACATGTATAAAAGTGATCTTTGTGAGATTTCCTGCAAGGGCAGAATTAAGGTAATAGGTTTGAACACTGCTCTAAATGGAAACTCTTGCTCTCTCTCTCTTTTTCACAGCATCGGCAGCAGCGAAGGAAAAAAGCCCAGCTGCAGCCTCTCAAAGGAAAGGCACTGACAGAATGGCAGAGCACAGACTCATGCACAGATTTCCTGCGGATGAACTTTTATTTTCTGTTGATGAAATTTGAGTTTAGACTGCACCATTTTTATATATATATATA
>JASGAT010344768.1:1720-28722 GCA_030220025.1 Chelon auratus | reverse complement strand
TGTGTGTGTGTGTGTATTGAGTCTGTCGTCCTTCTCAGAAATATGGACTTCATTTGCGTTGGGCCTCTCCCACTAACTGGAACAGGGTTGGAGGTGGACTGAGGGAGCCATCCTACTCTCTCTCTCTTTCTCTCTCCGTCTTTCACACACACACACACATACTTACGCGTGTTGTTGGACACACTCTGCTCCCTTCCCTTGAACAAAACAGTGCATTGTGTCATTACCAGCGAATAGAGAAGTGGACTCTCTACCTTTTGCAATTTAATTTTGCTTTTGAAAATATGGCCTCTACTCTCCTTTATTTGGAGTGGGATCCAGCTAAATTTATCCAAGACTCACAATTAAAAGTATTTGCAGTGTTATCATTAAGTGCTCCACTTATATCTATTGGTACGCAAAAACTGGGTAATGGGTTTGTCCTTGTCTACCCATTACAGATTACTGCTGATGGCAAATTATTCAGTAATGGATAACAGACAATAGACAACAATCACTAGTTTGTCCAAACAACATGATGAAGAAACTTTATGCCCTAAAGTTTAATCAGAAGTATGTGATGCGGCTAGAAGAAAAGACGATTAGGACAGTACCAGATGGTTGCTGAGGCAGGACTGAGAGAGTGGAAGCATCGGGTGACTATTGGGAAAGAATAACATGCACTACAGACCCCAGACCGCAGGAGGCATGACTCCCTCACCGCTTTGAAACCTCAGGGCTTTCTGCTCCATGTTCTGTTTATTTCTTTGCTCCTCGTTGAGTTGTCTTCGTGATCTTGGAGTGCTTTCCTGCTCATTTTCCTCTATTCCTTCTCTGTCTGAGTAACTCTCTTCCTATGTGCACGGACCCAGAGCACATTTAGCCTTTAACTCCGTTTCTGCAATAGCATGTTAGCCCTCCACCACCACCACCACCACACCCCTCTCTCTTGGCTGCCTTCCCTCTTTTCTTCCCATCTCTCTCCCTCTCACCTCTCCACTCTCTTCATATTTCATATTAAGCAATCCTTTCCATGAAGCCAGCTGTGCAAACAATAGGGACCAGCCCTCCATGTTTTCTCCGAACGAAAGAAAAATGCAGGCAAAACCTGGATACAACGAGCTCGCCGCACGCCGTCCACACGGATGATCTATGGCCCTTTGTCTCCCCGACCCCCTTTGAGCGCGAGTGGGATTTTCTGGGCAGATATGTTGGTTTTTGTGTGTGTGAGGCTGAGCGGTAAGCGTACGGCGGTGTGCTTATGCGGGTATGGGAGCTTTCTGTTACCATAGCCCCCTGCAAATATTGACCAAGCTGAATAGCTACAGTAAGTCGCTCAAAAGCAAACACCGTGTGTCATGCTCAGCCAAATATCCCTGTTGTTTTGTCACCCACTGTAGTCTTACCAGAAATACAGCAGCTTGCTTAAATCTCAATCTAAACACCCGAGTACTTCCCCTGATTCATGATTCTTGGGTTTTGATATTAATTATTAGAAAGCAATCTGAAACACAACCCATATTTAGCAGAAGCTAACTGGCCCTTGCTACTTTTCCATCTATAGCTCCACAGTCTGTCTACCTACACTGCAAGCATCTTATTTTTACGCTGACATTCCTGGAAGTCACTGGTGTTCCAGGGATATAGCTGTCTTCATCTGATACTTTATTTAAGGAACGGGCTGGCGCAAAACTTTAGTTGTAGGTTTCCCTGACTTTGGCAGTTTGAGAATGTGTGTGAGTGGGCGTGTGATGTCAAGGTTTGGCTGTGTGTGTGTGTGTGTGTAATTGTGTTTATGGGTCTGTGTGCATGCGGGTGGGCAGATGGTCCAGTTCTGCACGGACAGCCACAGTCGCACTCATTTTGTGTGAAGAAAGCCGGTTACAGTCTTATCCTGACACACACACACACGCACACTCGCACGCAGCTCATCCTCTGGTTTATTTTTTGCAGGTGCAGTGCTTGCTGGCATTTGAGATAATTAAAGGCTGACCTTTCTGAGGTGAGGCAGAAATGTCACCCGGCCTGCTTCTCTGACAAGTGGATTCACCCCACGGGGGGCCCTGGCAAAACAGCTGAGGGTTCTCACCGCCCTGGATGTGCACTTAGCACCCTTTAGCCTTCCTGTGCCACTTTTCTGACTGTCGTCGAGAAGTGCTCCGTCACCCACAGTGACAGATTGACAACATGAGCAGACTCAAGATTACACAGGTGGAAGGAGCGCTGAGGTGGAAGTATGTTTGGGTCACATAGTTTGGAGGACCACTTCTCTTACCTTTCACCTGCAATAAAGTAATAGGTCACAGCAGTTTAATCTCTGCTGTAGACCTAAATTTGCTTTTGGCAAGTCCTTTATTAAGGACTAAGGAGGGTGAATAGGGTAATAAAGTTTCAGCAGTCTGGGTTGGTGCTTTGGCCTGAACTAATTGAATGTGCACTCATGAACACACAGTGACTCTATGTCTGTTTTCTCTTTTTGCATTTTGTGGTTTTGTTCAATTGTCTGTGCTCTTGTGGTGAGTGACAACAGGCCACATATCACTTTACAGTTGTGCCACCCTGAGTCAAGTCTGAACCCAAGAAAATGCACTTCCTTAACATTAGCTCACTGATACGCCAGTCACATTGTGAGAGACGCAAAAGACATTTTGAACTCTGATAAGATCACATGAAATCGGATTTTTACTAATGAGACCCAACCCATATTTGGAGGTGGTCTGAAATGCGATTCCACCCTGATTTCTCCAGAAGTATATCAGGCTGGATGTTCAGTCTGTGTCTTTTGCAATGTGATATATACCAGTTGCACCAAATCCAGAGTGTTGAAGGGGCTGAGTTGAATCCATGCTGGTACTAGCATAGAGCGCTATAGAAGACAACGTGGTGACTGAAGGACAGCATATGACGAGAGATGGAAATACATTTTCTGCTGGTACTTCTGTACAGGTGTAGCTGGAAAGAGTCTCAAGGTAGGATTTAAAGTCGTGTCACCAGTGAAGCTACGTTGTGTCGTTAGCTCGGTTTATCGTCTTGTGTTTATCGATGTGTTCTGAAGTGTTGTGGCGAACGCAGACCTCAATATCAGTCATTGGTCTGAAATGCATTTCCTTGCATTTCACGTGCCCCAGTGGCCGAACAAGCACAGAAAGTTCACCGTCGTTCAGTCGCTTACACACTGTCTCCTTAGATGTCTTCCCTCCTTTGTGTGTTGCAGTGATTTCATATAACTGTTGTCAAATTTCAGCTCCAGCATGAGCCTCTCAGTTCCAGTCGCCACTGTGTGAAGTACACACAGAAACTCAACCCAGCTGATCAGTCACCCCCCAGCGTTTCAGTGCTTAATTACAGAACACACCAGCGCACAGGTAGAAAGGCTTTCACCTGCTTAGCCCCCTACAACATAGGCTCCCTGTAGACCCGTTGCAGGAGTATAAAACAATCTTTGGATTGTTACCTCAACTGCCAGTTCGTTGGGTCGGTGATGCCTGGGCACACAAATCCAATCTGATCTGATCTGATGATAATAAATAAATAAATAACTGTGTGGACATTCTGTCCTCAATCTGATTTCTGAAACTGATCTTCCTGCAGTCTGAACAAATCTTTATTTTAGTAGATTTTTCCTGCGATTCTTTTTTACTACAGCTGCTCATTTACTGTGTAGATGAAGGAGATTTTTGTGTAGTGAATCCAGTGTCGTTTGGCTTCGTAATTATAACACGTATGCCCTGCTTCAGTGTTTTTTCATTGTGAGCAGGTTATCCAAGGTGAGAGGGTGGACATTATTAGTGACCCTCTTATCTGACTCGTCACAGTGTCCCACTATGCCCCTGTTCACCTCACTGCACATGTGGTCTAGTCTTTATGCAAAAGCCATCCCATCAGAGCTGGTAATGTACAGTAAATGCAGTGTACTGTAAGACACTCCCTCAGGGCACACAGATGACATGCATATGTGATTCAGGGCATGACTTGGTCATACATTAGCACGCACAGGCTGCATGCGTGACCGCACACACCTCCCACGCGCTCAGACGCCTAATATATAAGCCTGTGTTCGTCTCATACATGTGCAATACATGACTGCACATATGAAGTCTTAACTGCGTAGCATGTTCACACCCATAATGTCCTGACTTCCCTCTGACGTATATATCCACCCACGTTGCTGTCCTCATAAAACTTTTAAATGCAGCGTGCTTAAGCGTCTTCCATTATGCTTACCGCTGCAAAGCCATCCAGGTTAGAGTCAGAGGCCACTCTGCGCTCTTAAAGGCTGACATCCACTCTGAGCCAGCAGCCCGTGGCCATTCCTGATGAGAGGCTTTGCTACAAATCTATGCAGATTTTATGTTTAGACCATTACAGTGTAATTCCAAGTCATCTGTGTTGATCTTAACTGGTGAAATGCTAATTGTGGTGGAAATACCACACAGTTCCAAGTGTAAATAAAGCATTTCTATCATTTACACAGCAGGTGCAACATATCGGCCGTATTCCAGTGACATGCCTACAGGAAAGCAACACCACTCGTTCAAGCAGAAGGTGTCATATAACAACAGGATAGCAATTGACCTGATACTGTGTTTATTGTTCTTCAATATTTGTTACCCTGGGCTGTTGTAAATTGAACCACATAGCACAGAGATTTCCCATTATGATCAGGTCACTGTACTGTGTAGGTTTACATTTAGAAGTGTGCAATGCATTTGCAGGGCAATTACACTTCCTCAAAAAGAGCACTAGTAGTACAGGGAGAGAGAGAGAGACACGTGGCTAATTCTACTCAATAGTAGCAACACATTCAAGTGTAGTCCTTTGGCCTCCGTGGCTAGGACAGCTTCAGGCTGGCTTCCAGGCTATACCTGCGCGGGTGTTTATTATGCCGTTAAGAGCCATGCTGTGCTTATTTCTAGGTCTTGACAACAACTGGTGTCTGTTTTACTTTCTGTCACCAACCTCCTTGAGATATGTTTGCGCGCGCGTGTACGGGACAGGTGTGTGTCTGCGTGTGTGCTGAACTGTGTTTACGTTCCCATGTACAGACCAGAGCGTCTCTGTATGTCATGCCGTTGCCTTCCCTCGCGGCCGTGTCCGCCGCGCTGTCCGCCCTGACCTCGCTCTGCCATTTACTGCTTTTTCTGATTATTAATTCAGTGTTTGCTGTCACGAACAATTACAGTCTCTCATGTCCCGCGACCTCTAACCCTTCCTCCTCTCTGCCTGTTATACGCCAAGCGGAGTTAAGCTCAAGTGACCCAGTTTGTTTGTTTGTTTTTCTGTGTATTGTAAGCGATCACGCGCGTTCCCTCAGGAGCTTCCCACTGTAAAACACCTTGCCTGCGTCCTTTTCAGTGTGTTAAAATGAATTAGACAAATACGGGGTAGGAGAGGACAATCTTATTTTGATTCCAGGCCCCAAGGTCTCTGTGCATTACAGCTGGCTGCACCATGTCTCTTTTTAGACCGCGCGGTTCAGTTATATAGCCGCGTGCACAAAAGCAGACGTGTTAGTAAATTTTTTATGTGCACATGAAACACCAGCATACAGAATGTTCACATACCTGTTAGATCTTGCGTCTTTAGTGTTTGCACATGTACATGTATGTTTGTGCGGACTTGACAGTACTTGAGCAAATACTGTGTGTGGAAGGACGAAGAGCAGCAGCATTACGCGCCCAGCTGCTCCCCCTTTCTCCTCCCTCAGATCGAGGCCCTTTCTGTGTCAGCCGCAGCGTATAGTGCCCATACATCATTCGACAGGAGGCACCTGACGTCAAGATTCGAAAAAACCCCGACAGGAGAATGGAGGAGACATTGGTGTGTGTTGGAGAGAAGGAGAGAAAAGAGATGTGTGTGTATAAGAGGGCGAGGAGTATACAGAATTGTGAAGGTCTGTATATGCTCGTATAAACACGTGTGTAACCGTTGTTTGACATGTTGTGTGCATGGATTTCAGCCTACCCTATCCAGTGAGGTAGGATCAGAGCATACAGCCGTTGGTGAGCGTTGTGATTAGTTTGTGTACATTCACAGGGAGGAGGATGTGAAGTGTGTATCAGCAGCCTGTCCCAGCTTTGACGTTGCGCATGCAGATTTCGCAGCACGTTAGACAGGCCCTCAGTTTTGTCTTCATTCCTCGTAGAGTGGTGTTTAATCTTTGTGTGTGCTTTGTCCTCACCGCTAGCTCTGGGATTATACAGGTGCTCAGCCGCATTCTGCCTGTATCCACACCGCTGGGGCTTGAAAGTGGGTACGCATGGGTGCGTGCGAAAAGGACTGCTGATTGAATAATGTGTTTGAGACGCTTCAGTTGCACCAATCAGACACTGTTTAAATGAGTCAGAAAATGTTTTTGAGCACTGGGCTTCAGGCATGAGGGGCTCATTACAACATTTGCCAATTAAAACACACACACAAAGGATGAAACAAAATTAAACTCTTTTATATTTTCAAAACCTTTGCAGATTCTGGTCCATATTAGAAGCCTCATGTCACTAATTTTGTCAGATTTAAATAGGATGCTTTATAATTTGATTAACTTAATTTAGGAATGGAATGCTGATCTCTGTTGTTTACAGCTCAGTGCCCATTGACCTTTATATCAAATGCCAGTGTTTCTAAATACACTATCTAACTCTAAGTTCTAAGAAAAGGAGCCGCTTCGCTCATCCCCATCTGTTGACTGTGACATCAGTAACACGGGTTAGCTGTGGGTGCACATCTAAAATTGCTGCTGGTGTAAGGGCACAATAGCGTCAGATGCCACTTCAGAGTCACCTATTATGGTACCCGCGCCGGACTCTGTAATGACAGTGGTGAAGGAAGTGGCCCGTTTCCAGTTCATTGTCACAGTGAGTTGAGTTCCTCAATGAAATACCCAGGGTCTTTAAATATTGCTCACATGTACACACCAGGTCAACACCTTGTGCTGTTCTTCATGTTTTTTTCAGGCTGCTTCCTGCTGGAGATGGCTGCTGCCATCAAGGAGTGTTAATGCTATGGGGTGGGGGGCCTGGTCTGGTCTAGGTGGGTGGTACATGTCTAAGTAACATCCACATGAATGCCAGGTCCAAATATTCCCCAGCAGAACACTGTATTGTCACAAGATGATCAGTGTTATTTACTTTCAGTGGTCTTAATGTTGTGGCTGATCGGTGTGTATCTATATATATATATATGTATGAACTTTTGACAGTGCTGATTCATTTAGATTATCACATCAGTGTGCAATGTAGGCTATCAAGGCTGTGTTTTATACAGATAATGATCGTGTGGTAGTATGTATAATGGAACCAGCAACAATATCTTAAGGGCCATTTGCAGCATGTTTCTCTTGACGCTCTCTCAGGTTATTAGGTGGCTGGTATAGAGTGGCTTTAAAAGCAAATGAAACTATACCCAATTCCCATGGGCTTTAAAAATTATCCGCAAAAGCTTTCAAAGTAATACATGCGCACCCTTCAGCACACATTTCCTGACCGCCGCACAAACCAGCTCATTGTGACAGGGTGACGTTAGAGCGCTCGGTGACTGATATAAAGCCAAGCTCATAAAATTAGCTCCATCTGATTAAGAGACATGTCAGCGCCACACTACTTGAATTTACGCACTCCCTCAGAGACACACATTGTCACGCTTCCTTTCTGTATGCACTTATATTATACCACATTCACACAGAGGCCGCAAAGTATTCTAGTGTTAGTACGAACACATTTTTTTGTAGACGCTTTTTATTGAGCAATATTGTTCCGTGACTGACAGAGGCTGCGTTCACATTTACCATCTCGGCCCAGCCTGGTCACCTTCTTCAGTGGAATGAATCCAGTGTTGCCAGTAAACTTGCCAAAAAACTTTCTTCTGTCCAAACGATTTGATGCTCTACATGTGCACGAGCATGTAAACGCATACATCTTATCAGATCATTTTATTTAGCTTCCGTGTCAAATTGATTTCAGGCTGCAGACCAATGACAATGAGTCCAAACCTTCAGAGAGGAGCATTATCAAGGAAACAAACCGCAAAGAAACAGAATGAGTGTCATTAAATGGCGGGATGAGAATGACAGAGATGCGATGCTGCCTGTTTACCGAAACGCTTCACGTTGCCTCCTCCTTACGTTTGTTATTGATCCTGTACGTGGCCGCCTCCCTCCGGTGCGCCCCTCTTCACCTGTCACATCGTGATGCTTTATGTGCATCGTACAAGTGGGAACAGGCACGCCAGCACGTCTGACGGGACAGCTCTCGTTTTACGGGAGTTCACCCATGATGTCCTGGCGTGATTCATGCTAGAGTACCACATTCCTGAGCAGCGCTTCTCATGCAAAGACACATTCGTCCTGCGTTCTCACTGAGCTTTTTCTTACTTTTACTGCTGTGCATTACAACCACTGACTCTTAAAAGGGTCATTACAGGGGAAAAAGTAAAGTTATGCTCTTGTTATGACAAGCTGTTCTGAAGAAATAGCCTCTCTCATGCTCTTGTATATGCTGTGATGCTAATGTACCACTTCATGATAATTGTGTTCTCTGGGTGTATAGCTGTCAGTGCCCTCATGTCTGCCTGTGCTTTCCGCGGTGGTCCGCTCTGCTCTGCTCGTTCGTGTTTCGCCCTTAATTTGGAAGCAAACCCGGCAGCGGTAGATCTGTGGCGGTTCCTAGAGTGGCGCCTTGGGTCTCACCTCTGCCTCCCGCAACTGGTGTAATTAGCAAAGTTTTCCTTTTGTGTTGCTCTCTTCGCTTATGTTTTGGCTCGCCTCCCGCCGTATTTGTAGTCTGTCGCTGTTAATGAGCGCGTGCGCGAGCGTACAAAGCTGCGAGCAGACATCACACACCCACTGCTCTCGTCGCAATTTTAACACTCCATTAGGTAATTAAGGCGGATGGGGTGTTTTTGTAACATTTGAGATGAGACATTACCATTAATTAGCGTCAAAAGAAGAGAACTGTTTTGCTCAAGCACTTAAGTACAAAGGGAAGTGATCTCTTTACCTTGTCACTGAAGCACTAAAGAATCTCTCTCTTTCTCTGTGTGTGTGTGTGTGTGTTTTTTTTTCTTAGGCAGAGGCTTTGCAGCCACAAAGAGGGGGCCCGTCCAAGGAAAGCTGCTTTCTTCTGGCACCATGTGATCTGTGCATTCCCTCGGAGTGCTCTGCAGGGGAAGAGTGAATCTACGACGCCCGTGACAGCTCCACAACCACTAGCACCCCTATCACCACTATCGCCGCTCCTAGCCGCTGCCATCAAAGTCACCTTTTCCTGACTCGACTTGCCTTCTGTCTCTTTCCCCCTCCTTCGTCTTGAAGATAAGGAATGGCCGTGCTACTTTTCTGCCTCTCCAACGCCTCTCGCAAATAAGGCCCTTTAGCTCGTTTCACAATACCAGAGAAAGGAAGGATAAAACGCTCCACAGTCCCCCTTTATACTTCTGCCCCGGGTCACTTTTTTATCTTTGTTTCCTTGGTAACTCAACCCTCAACACACACATTTGCTAAAGCATCAGGATTTTTTTTTTTTTTTTTTGTCCTGGTGGCATCTATAGCAGCCGTTTTAAGGAGCAAGTCATTTTGGAATACCTACTGATCCAGCCTCCCTATGGGGGATTAAATCATTACTGGAATCCATACTGACTCCTCGTTGGCTCTGTTACATCTTGCTAAGGGTTTTTCATTGAGGTGTGTTTGTGACTGGAGGTGGACTGAGCCATCATGGCAGGGAAGGGTAACCAGGTGCCAGGCCCCCACCTCAATGGTTTCCCCATGCCCACCTACTCCTACTTCTTCCCTCACATGCTGGGGAGTCTGTCTCCTCCAGCCCTGCCAGGACTGCCCATCAGTGGATACAGCACCCCCTCGCCAGCCAGTAAGTAAACTTTAGTCTTTTTTTCTTTTGGCTTACTCTGTGCCGGTTCATGTTTCAGATGTGGAACTGAGCTAAGCCCTGGCTGTTGTGCAGGTTGTTTTTTGATTGACTGGAGGCGTGGAGAAGATTTACTTTCCTTTGTGTGTGTCCTGGCTTACCTGTGTGGCAGCACACGCTTTCCGGTATAGCTCCCCTGCTGTGTGTGTGTGTGTGTGTGTGTGTGTGTGCGCGTGCGTGTGTGCGTGCACACTGGAAAAAGAACACTTTCATCCCATCCCGTGTGAAAGATGTATGTGTTGGTAAACAGAGAGAGTCTGCCCCCCACACACACACACACACACACACAGAGATACACACACCCACATCGCCTCCAGCTCTGTCCTTAATTTACAAACCCACACACATGGAAATGACAGCATAGATCACAAGGAAATGAGGCAGGACAGCCAGAAAGCAGCTTTGTTTATTTGGGGAACACAAATTTGGCAAGTGTTCCTAAAATAAATCTCACAAATACTATCATCATAGCCAGCGCTCATGCTGCAGCTCGTTTATACAATTCATCCAAAGCATCAGAACTGACTTTTAAAGTTGCCTAGTTAAGTCAGCCTCAAAGAAAAGTACTTTTTCTTAAGGAAATAAAAGCAGCTATGTGGTGTATTAATTTTATACACATGACAGTCTGTTTAGCTGTAAACAGTGGTGACAGAAGTATAATGATGTTCTGCATTGAATATTTTACCAAGTATAATCAGCAAATTGTTGTTTTGTATTCTACATAAATATTAGTTTTATATATAGTTGACTAACTGCTTTCACAGCGTTATATTACTGACGCCTTATTTTAAAGGATAGTCTAACTCCTTTACATGAATCCATTTTCCAGTGTGTTATATGCTTTGCATTATAAGGACATCTCCATGTGCAGTGAAAGTAAAAATAACAGCCTGTGCAATCAGAACATTTCATTTTTACAAGTTAATCTACTTAAAGAATTTTCTCAAAATGTTTTTTTGACAGAGACACCAAAGAGTAATTCATAGTCAGTCAGAGGTATGGCACAGCTCCGGACCCAACGCCGTAGCCTGATGTGCACCTCCCCGGAAATATAACAGAAAGTCTTTTGACTGGTCTAAAATGCATTTCCTCGTTCATGTGACGCTAACGCAAAGAAAACTGACAGCAGCTGTTACCCAGTCTCACGTAGGGTTTTCACATGAAATTTTAGTCGACAATAAAGTGTCGTGCATATTAATTGCAATTAATAATGTGTATTTTCATATTGAACGGCCACGTTTGTTTGCCTGTACATACCATCACCATATTAGAAATGAATCGCCTTGAAATGCCATTAGTGCCATTAACCACTGCAGAAGAAGGGGACTCAGCAATTCCCAAAAATATTTAGAGTGAGTCCCATTAAACCTCAAATGACATGCCTTTTTTTTTGGAATACAAATGGAAAGTATTCTAAGGATTTTGCAACATAATCACTGTCAGCTGAAATTCATGGTAACGGGCCTGGTCTGCAGTAAAGACTGGAATCATTTACTGCTTTGGCAGATTTTTTAAAAATGTATTATGGAATCTATTGTATTTTAGAAATTCAGCTTTTTTCACATGCAGAGGCACACAGTGCGGTATGAATTAAAATATGACCCACTAAAATGTAGTGCAATGGAGGTATGCAGTTGAATAATTATATATGTAAATGCACCACCACTGCTGACTAGGAATTAGAACCCTAAAAATACTTTGAAGGAATATATTTGTGCAATCCCTGAATCTCAGAACTAAAGAAAAGCAGATGCAGACATACAGTCGGTTTGTGTGCGTTAGTGTGGCTCTCACAGGTTCAGAGGGGGTCAGTGTATTGACTTTCTATCTGCTGGAGTTTGTGTTGGCTGTCAGCGTGGAGGGAAGTGAAGAAAAGTTAGTGCCCAACCCAGTCACTCCCACTTCCCCAATACCAGATACCCCGCCTCGCTCACAAAGACTGGAGGTCCCGTCAGATTCCTCTTTTTACACTGTTGCAAGCGTGTGTGTGTGTGTGTGTGTGTGTGTGTTCTGTGTGTGTCCACTCTCCCAGTGTTTGCCATGCGGGGCGGTAAGATTTCTTCCCTTTTGCCTGGACAAACATTTCCTGTCTGTAAACACTGGAGAGCCAGGGACACCACGGTTTCCTGACATGCACGAGTACACATTCACACTTGCACAACATAAACACAATCTTTGCCCTTCATGCTGGCTCACTTTCTCCTCCTCCTCCTCCTCCTCCTCCTCCTCCTCCTCCTCCTCGCATGCAGATAACTGCAGACGTGATTCACACACACTCTATATTCTTACACACGCTGTAAACACCCAATCCTCACCCCTCACTCTTCTTCCTGCCGTCCTCTTCCCTGGCAGATCGTTCCTCTCTCGCCCTTTCTCTTGCCTCCTTTCCCTCACGTTCACACACACCCAACTAACTAACTAAGCTCCCATTCAGTGGTGAGGAAACGGAGAGGAAGGAGAGGGAGCGCTGAGGGAGAGATAGTTTGTTTGGAGCTTGTATGGGGGATTTTCATAATGTTGGATTGGAAGGAAAGAGAGCTAAGCGCCGTCCTTGATGGATTTTAAACATGGCAGAGCTTCCAGCGTCGGCTGAATGACTGTTTGTGTGTGTTTATGCAGAGCAAATAATGTCGCTTTTACTTATAATAGTTTTTCTTCACGGCTGTCCAGAAGAATCATTTTGTCATATATGTCCTTTCAGTCATTATCAAGGTCAAGCTTTTGTCAGAAAATCTGGTTGTTTTTTTTTCTTGGCTGTGACTGAATGACACTTTGTATCTTGGCCTTTTCATTTTAACTCCCGTACATTTTTTTTGAATGTACACTATGTCAGACATACAGCCCTTCTTCTCTGGATTTTCTATAGACATGATTTGAACTATGGTTTCCACCACTGTTCAAAATAATGGATTTCGACTGCTTGCGCTTCATAACAATAGGAATAAGAATTATAAAACGTCTTGTCTGGTTTTGAAGTTGTTGTGGCCCAACTACGTCTGAAAGGGGTTGTGACTCGCTGATTTACATCCTGACTGTGTCTTTGGTACACGAGCAGCTGTATTTATTTATGTTAGTTCCCTGTCAGTGCAGTCTAATCATGTACGACGCAGGGTTTAGCTGCAGATGTTTCTAAAAGACGTCATTTTGAGTAAACGGTCACAAAGCTAGGCCTCGCCATTCAGTTTCAACGCCGAAATCTTTTGCCATCGAAATCCACTTTAGCTGTAGCCCTTCCCTTTTGTCTGTCCTTCTTTTCTGTCTGGTGTTCCTCCTCTGTTCACACTCCTCCTCCACAGCTTTCAAGGAGCTGTCCAGCTCGTCTGACTACGAATCCTTTTGCAAACCACAAAAGACCAATTATTTGGGCCAAGCAGAGCAGAAGGCTTAATCCAGGCCTTACAACACCGCTGCCTGTGTGTATGTGTGTGTTGTGGTCTTCAGCTCTAGCCTCCTGGGTTACGTCTTCACATCACATTATCTGAAAATCATCAGGTTAGGTTACGCTCCGGAGCAGATCTGTTGCGGATATTGATATCACATTTATTGCCTGCAGCTTTATTAGTTAACTGAATATTAGCGCTATAGATTGATCACACACCCACAAACGTGCACGCTCCCTTATTTAACGCGGCCAAATGTCCGTGTTTGATAGTACGTGCTCACGGCGCGCACACTCAAACATAGACGTGCACAACTTTCATTAGTGTTTTCGATTAAATCTTCCCATCTCACGCCTGTGTGAATATGGAAGTATCTGGCGATAACACCCCAACTATTGATCCCGCTATTATCATTAAAGCTTTCTGGTGTCTGTCACCAGCTCTAACACTGCGCTATTACATTAGCGCAGTGTTATGAGGCATCATAATGAATGGAGCCCGCTTGCTACCTGCTGCCACGGTGGACTAATTGGCTTTTCCCCACAGAGCGCTCTTGTTTCAGCAGCCTCAGTAATTGCTTGATACAGGAGCGTTTCCTAACACACACACACAAGCGCCATCTCGTTTGACTTATTAAGGGGCAAAATGGCATTTATGAATGTACTTTTGGGCCGGTAGGAGGAATATGAAAGGATATTTTCAGACCTCAAAGAACGTTGTGTGTGTGTGTCAGCTATCCCATTAAGCAGCTCACGGTGGAATGCACTGACCATGGGTAAATATGGATATGGTAATGTTGGGCAGTGTGTGTTTGTGAGAGTGTGTGCCGACAGACAGGTGGTTCCTGTCTGTCCCGGTGGTCTGTAGGGATCAAGCGGGCTGGTCAGTACGCTCCGTGGGTGGCAAAAACACACATACACTTTCCCATAGGCTTGTGTGGCACAAATGAGGATAATGACAGCGAGAAACACTTGTGTTGTGCTGCTGCTTGGCAGCACTCGATGCAAACGTGCATCCTATTGACTCAAGCACCTTCTCTCTCATGCTGCCAGGTGCCAGCCCCTTAACTACTTCAGGAAGACACACACACAGACTCCCACACAGAAGCGGTTCCTCTGGGGAGCTGGTTGTCATTATTGGAAAGTCATTTGAGGTGTGCCAATACTCTGATGGCAAGGACGCAGGCTTATTAAACACGGCGTGTAAAACACATCTAGCATGGCAGCATAGCGGCACCTTCACCAAGCTTAAAGACCTTGTTAATTAACTGTTCAGCACTGGAAGGCTGAAAAATGAGCTCAAGGTCTGTCCTATTCTTAAAATTCTAAAGAAGCAATTGCCTCGGATGCTGCTTTGAGATACACGTTATCGGTGTGTAGAGTTTTGTACTTAGTGTTTAATTGGCTTACGATTTAATGGGCTTCAACGGACTGTATGCATTGTGTAAAAGTCCTGTCTCATTTCTTAATCTGAAAACCCTTTCTCCTATTACACATACACATTCAATGCTTTCAGAATCAGTGCACAGAGATATAGTGATGATTATTGTTATGTGTGCAGTAGAACATACTTGTTGAATGGGACCCACCAATCCTTCAAACTTCCTGACAAAAACATTCAAACCCTTGGCACACATTCATACAGAATCACAGTCTCACACGGATACACTAGCTTGACCTCCATATTCTTTCACTATTGCTACATAAAGGGGGCATGTAAAGAGAGATGTAGTATGAATACAACTCAGGGACATTGGAAAAACTGTACATTATGTAGAGGTTAATATTGTCAATCCATTCTAGTTACCCCTACGCAAGACTACAGCTCAGAGCTGCAATAGTCAATGCTGAAGCTACAGTAATGGCACAGCTTTCAGACCTTAGGGTTGTTTGACAGCTTCGGTGAACAAGGATACGGTAATGTATGTGCAACAGCGTGTGTATAATATGTGTGTTTGCCCTTGTGTTCGTGAATTTACTGAATGGCAGTGTTCTCATTTGTCATTTTATTGCGGATCAACTTGTGCGCTTGGGTTAGCAGGTACACTGTTGGCGGAAAGAAAAGCAAGACTGGTGGTAGTGAAAAGTTTCCACTCCCATGTTAAAGAGTCGTGAAGATGGACGGAGTGGACAAGGCTTTGGAGAAAGTTGGCTAAAGAGGGAAAGCAAAAATGTGAGAGTGTTACAAGCCTTCTGGGCAGATGTGACAGAAGTGCGAGCCTCACACACACACAAACACACACACACAAACACTGGCTTTGGCAGCATCCGTGTCCTGTGAAAGCATCATGTGCCAAAACAGCAGCAAGCTCTGCCAACAGGGGCTCCCACAAGAAAACCCATCACCCCTCTCCATTGGCCCTCCGGCCTTTCCTCGCTTTCTGGCTTCTGCTCATCTCCAGCTCTCTCAAACCTCTCTCGTGTCTTTTCTCACCTCCCCTTCCCAGCTATCTTCAATCGCCCTCCTCACCGGCACACCTCCAGTCTCCTCAATCCCCGCATCTCTCTATCTCATTCTCTGCTCTGCTTCCTTCTTCCCACCCTCCCTCTCTCCACCGTAGGACTTGACAGAGCTATCATTACCATGCCACCTATTTACTCGCAGCCTGTTATTTTCCATTTGCTTTGAGGGGACCCGGGGCCAAATCCCTGCCCACAATACTTGATCCTAGCCACAGGATTTATCCCCGAGTGGCTTGGCAAGTGTGGTCCACTTCCCTCTGCTCCCCCTTTCTCTTTCTTTTCCTCCTCCTCTCTTTCTTTCTCTTTCTGTGGGCTTCTCTCTCATTCTCTCTCTCTTTCTACAGGTTTTTCCCTTCCATGGCCGCTTATGCAAATACAGGCCCTCCTTTTCACAGAGCTGTCTACCCATAATCCGATGGATGGCTCCATTTTCAGAGTATTACACACACACACACACACACACCCATGCACGTTTGTGCATGCAGAAGGCATCGCACACTCTATTAGGAATACAAGGACACATGCTATCTCTCATAAACAGTCGCAATTCACAGCTGGCACATACATGCACACATGCGGATACGCGCTCGTATGCCGACACACCAGCAGCGAGAACCCCCTCCTCTGCTGCATGGGTGTTATATTTTGAGCAGCGAGCGCTTTAAGCTGTAGTTGGGCCATAACAACTTCAAAACCAGCAGGCTGTCGCCAGCAGCCATGCAGCACTCAGTTGGGTAAACACTGGCATAATCTAAATCTCCCTCTGATGTGCCAGTGCAAGTATCTTTATTTCTGTTCTCTTCAAAGGCCCCTCAAGGAAGTCAGCACAAGGGTACGGCGATAAGAACTGCCTCTTTTCCCCTCCCTCTCCCTCTGTATGACTCTCCTATCCTTTCCTTCAACCTACTCTTGCACTGACCCCCTTCTCCTTCCTTTTATCTCTTCTCCCCTCCCCACACATACACACGCGCAAACACACGCATTCAGACACACGCACACATCTTTATCTTTTTATGCCCTTTTTGTAGTACCCATTGCATGCAGCCATAATTCACACTGCTGCATGCATTCAAATGTCAATGACTCTCTCGAAGGCATCACTCCTCTATTGTCCTTTGATAAGCGGTAGGTATGACGGCATCTCTAAAATATAGGGCAGTTACCTAATGGAGGAGACGAGGGAGGGAAGAAAAGGAGAGTGCTGAGGAAAGGTGGCGGGAGGTTGCGTAGGTCTGCCCTGCTCACTTCGGAGAGTGATTGAATTATCAAGCAGAGCTTTGCCTGTTGTCCATAGGGGGGGGTTCAGAGGGAAAGCCTTTTTCTCGGTGGCTAATGCGCTTTTTCAGCCTAGCACAATGGCTAGCTGTGTTGCGCAAAAGGGCTAAGAGAGCTCTGTGCGGCCAGAGCTTATGGGGCCACCAGCTCTCTCTTGGCACCTCTCTAAGGGGCCTCTGGCCACACTTAACCTCAAGCCTGTCTGCTAGCATTAGCGCACAAATTCCTCAGAGGGGAACATTATGGACTTGTGACAACTTTAGCACAATATAGGTCTGAGCGTACCATAGGCTAGCTAATGCAAACCGTACACTGCCGTGTTTAGATAATCATTAGCATTCCAGAGCTTTCTGGTAACCAACACTTAATGCTTTTGCGGATTTCTTTGCCCTCGTGGTGTTCACAGGAGCCTTTTTTGGTTTGAAATAGTCTTCGCTTTTATTGCAGTACCTTGTGGTTTTGCTACCTTTTTTTTTTAGTAAAGGCTGAACACACTGTAAAACTCTTTTCCAAACTGTGTTATGATACTTGGGTACAGCAAATCCCTTTAAAATGAGAGAAAGGGTAGTCATTAGAAAAGCCTTTTACTTTTAATCTGAGTTATTTTGTATCATGTAACCTTAGGTGACACTTGTATCTTCAGCCCTTCCCAAAAAGCACATGTGATTCTGGGGTATTCCCGTAATTTTAATTGCAATAAATTGAAGAGGTTATCTAAGTTATTAAAAATGTTACTGCACATTACCTTCATTGGCAGCAAACATAGAGGTCATATGATAATATTAGACATTCATACACGAGCATGTCAGTAGTTTCTGAATGGTTGAATGGTTTCTCCTTGTAAACTGAGATTCATCGAGGACACAGTTGAAGTTATTAACTTGAGCTTTGATAGCGTTTTGGGTGTAAATGCAGAAACTGCAAGTGAACAGATTTGAGTGAAATTTTTTTGTCAGCATAGAACACAGTCTGTCCTTAGAAGCTCAAAATGAATAAGCAATAGATATTTGGGACTGGTGTAGAGGGAAAAGAAACACAGACATATGCGCTCCAGACAGGATTAAAATCAGTAATCAGCGCTTGCACTATTAAATGAATGCACCTCCCTTAAATAAATAAATTCCATCTGCATAATACATCCTGTGTGCATGTGCTGCGTGAAGCACGGGCGAGGGGTCGAAATTGCCAAATCATGCAAGGCACATGTGATCCAGCAGAAGTAAAGCTTTATTTTCGAGGTTACCGTAGACCCCTTTCCGTGGGTATTGTTGCACGTGCTGAAAACAAAAAGAGTTGCCATTAAAGGGTGTACACACAGTAACAGACTGGCAGCAACAACATGACATTTTAATGAGATTCAACGATGCAAAGTGGGCAAAAATAGGATTGGCTCATATAGCTGATTGACATATCCGTTCCTTTGTTAGGTATGATAACAGATGCCTTAAAATCACACAGTTCATTGACACACTTCATTTAATTTCTTGGCTTCACACTATTTATTACATACAGTATGTGTTGGTCGGCTCACAACAGCTGCTCCGCTTGACCAGGGTTGTGCGGTGGTTGGTAACCTGTCATTGCTGTCAGGAACAAATGTAGGGAACGCGATGTTTAGATAGCATTTAACCAACTACCTGAAAAAAGCTTTCATTTTTCACCACTCTCCCTCCCTCCCTCCCTTCCTCATATCTCTGATCTTCCTTTCGCTCTATAGTCTTTTTCTTTTCATCAGGAAAAACAGCTGTTCAGCAGTTAGCCTGTGATTAGCGTTAAGAGGCACCTGAAACTTGCGCTGGCTTTCCCAGAGTCTCTCCGTCTCAGTCGTCCTCTGTCGCTGACACATCCACATGCTCCTTTTCTCATCAGCCTTTCTCCGTTTCACAGGGACATTCTGTAAGTACGCTCACGCCAGCAGGCAGACACAGAGGATGTGATTAGTGACACAGCTTTGCCCTCCATTTGAAATGGCCTTCTAAACAACTGGTGTGCATTATGCCTTGATTAGACCCCTAATTTGATCTCATGCAACAAACAGATGTTTCGCACAATCTCACAGCCATACCAGCCACAAAAGCGTGTGCCAGGACTGTGATCGCACCAGCAGCTATTTTAGTCCTTGTAACTCTCGAACACAACCTGAAAGAGGAACCTGACATATACATTGTGTGTGTATTGTGTGTGTATATATATATATACACACACACAAAAAAAATTTGAGCCTGAGCAATGAATCATGTGACCCATGCGCTCTTGTGACATGTATGGCTATGTCGCTGTCTACCCAAATGATGTGCTTGACCCTGCAGATCTTTGCCGGGCATAATAAATTCTGAACAGAGCAACTCCACACTGATATTCTCCCGGTAACATTTTGAGGTTGGGAGAACTTTGGGTTGGCTTTCATGGATTGTACCAGAACATTTTGTCTCGTAACTAAAGCGGAAGTTGGTAATTTCTCAAATCTGACACTAGTTAAAAACATAACTGTACGGAGATGGTTTTTCCGGCCTTGCTGTTCAGTTGGGGTTAAATCTGCTTTTCTGCCTTAGTGGTTCTGAAAGCTCCTTACAGTCCATTGGGGGGCTGCCACGTTAGGTGCTCATCTGCCATTGGGAGAAACTCAGGGGTGTCTTGACCAAGTACATTTGGACATATGGAGGGGTCAGGGATTGAATCACAAACCTGTGATTAGTGGACAACCCTCTCCACCACCTGTGTGACTGGTAAAACATTTCTCTTCATGCGTATTGGTTTGCTAAGCTGAACCCCCATTACCTGGCTAAGTTGCTGGTGTAATTCAATTGCAATACACTGAAACTATCCTTTAAGTGAACACTTAAAACACATACCGTTCATTCGTATACAGAGTAAACCGGGAGATCTCAGGTGTGCGGTAGTGGTGACTGATCACAGAGAAAGAGACAGAGCGACGCTACATGCCAAAGGTCAAACCCAAGACCTCTCTCTCTGACCCAGAGTTCCCTCTAATCGCTCATTCTTTGAAAGCTGAAGAGGAGGTTAAGAAGAGGGAGAGAAAGATCAAGAGAGGGAGAGAGAGTGAAGCAGGGCCCCTGCAGGCATCTTAAATCACAGCAGGCCCAGGCATACCTTTCACCAACAATCCAAGAATCAGGAGCACATTCACACTTCTTACAAATGACCACTGACTTACTCAGATGCCTGCAGCGAGATGCAGGTGGGGGCCGACCGTCAGCGAGGGTGGATCCTTGTGTATATAAACTTAGGGAGTGTTTCTGATGTTCCGCTTTCCTCATTCCACAAACTGAACCCAGACCTGTCTTGTTTTTCGAATTCATTTTACATACGATAGTGCAGGTGCATATTATGTCAGCAGCTCATGAACTGGTGTTTATGCTCCACAACGTATGTAAAATGTCTGTGTTTACTGATAACACAGAGAGAGAGAGGGGGAAACAGAAGGAGGGAGAGGTCAGGTGGAGCCAGAGATGGGTTTTCGCTGATTCAATATTTACTCATCAAACAGAACTATTTCCTGTAAGCACTTGGCCAATCTCTCTCTCTCACCGCCTCACTCTTTCGCTCAGTTTACTTCTTTTATCTGTCTGTCTCCCTCTCACGTCAACTTTCTGGCTGTTCCCTTTTATAGTTGTAAACTTTAGCATGATTTGTTTTCTCTCCCCAGGCTGTTGTTGTTTATCTGTCCTTCCCAAGATTTCCTTCTCTACCTTCCCCTGACCACTGCAAAGCCTTTACTGTGACTGGGACTTTAATAAGGCTGATAATATGGTGTGAGCGTGCTGGTTTGGACCTGGGGAAGTACGTCACTTTGAAAATTAAAGTAAATGAACTTCTCATGGGTGTGTGCGTGTGTGTTATAGTGTTTGATTAATTCCTGGAAATGCCCCCACCTTTTTTTTTTTATTATTATTTATTTCTCCACATGTGAGGTTGTCTTTCTTTGTCCCTGCGAGTTCAGCTGAGCATACGTAAGCACTGCTCAGACAGTGAGCGTTTAGCCCTGGCAGATATGCGGTCGAAGCCGGAGTCTTTCACTCCTTTGAAAAATAGCCTTTATGTCAAAACCAGATCGCTTGGACCAAAGGTACACATGGAAAGTAGTGGAAGAGCTCCAGGGGAAAACGTTTTGAGGGGAATATTTTAAGTCTTTATCATGAAGGTAGTCGTCTGTCTGTCGACACGTTTGGTGTGGCTGCGTGTGCTCTGTGCCCAGAGGCTGACGCAGTTTTCCCTTGTGGTGCTTGTGCATGCACGTGCACATATGTCCATCCCACCCAAGTTTCTACATTTGGCCCATGGTGATTGAGGCCTCTCATTTACTTCTAACTCTTTCCCTTCTTTCTAAAGCAACATATATTAGTAAGCTTTTCAAAGTCCTGGTAGGTGGATTGTATCACTTATGGACTGAGTCAGTTTGCCAAACTTGCAAAAAAAAAACTTTAATTAACATAGTGGATTGGGAACCTGGTATTTTCTGCTCATTTTCAAAATCATGAATCAGTCAGCGGCTTGCTTTTGTTAAGTAACAAGTAGAAACCTATTCTCGTGTGAGTTTACAGACTGGGGTTTATACTCCAGTCCGGTCTGTTGTGCAGGTTTGCGAAGCAGTCACGTTTCTGACGTCTCTGACAGGAGTTTGTTTTTGTGTTCCTAACATTTCGATAGCCTGTTGTCAGGACTACCTCATGTGCTGTGTTTCAGGACTTTTAGGAGGCATTAAAATGAATGCTCGCTCTCTCTCATACACACACACACATACGCACGAGCTAAGGGAAGTTCGCTCCTCCCCTAGCAGACTTCAAAGCTAGCTGTCCCTTGAGGAACTTCAAACGCTGGGGAGGCCATTAAAAGACAAAAATTATTTTCTGTAAGGTCGTGATTTATTTGATTGAAAAATGAAACCACTAACCCGACAGACATTATTTTTCCTTTCCAGGGCCTGCTTTACCAGGCACAACGTAAATTGTTACCAGGTGGGAATCTTCTTAAGAGCAGAAAGGCTCGGCCCGAACAGCCAAAGCTTTCTTGCTTTCTCTTGTCTTCCCGCCTTTCATTAGACTCCATATCTGTTTTTGTTTCTCCCCTTATTCTACGTCTCATTTTTTCTCATTGTTGATTCACTGATTAAACACACGCACACCAACTTCTCTGTTTTTATGCCAGTCCTTTAGTACAGTGTGGAGACTGCACTAGTGCTAGAAAACAGCCCCTCACAGCCATCAGTCAATGAAGGAAAAGATAAAAGAGGTGGAGAAGGAGTGCGTTTGAGAGAAATGGGGCAGCAGTGAAATTCAAGCGCGTGAGAGAGTGATGGATTTCAAGGAGTGTGTGTGTGTGTGTGTGTATGAGACGGAGAGACAAGCGAAAAGTTGGATGGACTGAATTAAGAAAGCCGGGGGTGTGTGGAGTGTCCTTTCAAGGAGACCAAAAGGATGAGGAGGAAGAAGACCTTGAAAGAGATTAGAGATTGATGGAAGCATGCAAATAGAAGTAGAGGATTATAGAATGTTAAATAGAATCCCTGTTACATCAATATCAAAGATGAATGATGCTAATGTGAACATAAAGGTCTAGTTTTGAAGAAACTATTTGGGGAAGTTCTATGAAAGGTTGTTTACATAGGTTTTTATTTCTTGAATTACCAGTCATTTTGTAGAATCAGGAGAAAATCATCACATAAAACATCCTTTTTTCCGAAGTCTTAATTGAATGCATCAAAAGCCATGTGCATGTTTAACTTGCAGTTAATTGTAATGAATTCAGGGGAAGAGGAGGAGATCACAAACTAACAAACTAATCAAAAGTTGATTTGAGAGAATTTGGAACCGCATTTAAAGGCCTGGTCGCACCAAACCGCCACGAAAGAACATTTTTGCAACCGCAAAGTTGCCCTTGAACATATTGCAAATACTATGTTCTGTGCCTGCCTGAGAGGAAATAACCCTTCACACGGCTCAAAACGGGAGGTCAGAAGAGCTTCTATTGGCTGATGTGGTGAAAATATTTGTGTATGAGAGTATTCAAATGAGACAAAGTTGAAAAAGAACTACTTTTTTTCTTACTTTTGCCTTTTCCGTTCTTCTTCTTCTGGTGCACTGATTGGCTAAGCTGAACATCAGAGAGATCTGTCTGAGCAACATTCAAATACACTGTAAATGTGCTGATAAGCTGGCAACAAGGTTTGTCTAGGGGCAAAAACAAAAACAGCCACAGGCGCCCGACACAGGTAGACGGCTGACCATTGGCTCGGCCTGTCACTGCCTCAAAAACATCACAGATTCTCAAGCTTGTGTTGTCAAGCTTAAGGCCTTCGTGCCACATATTATGAACTTGCACCTACATATGCTCCTGCACACCTTTGTATTAGCTTCATCGCAGTCATGCAGCAACCTGGTCCGAGCATTCCTCAAGTACATTCATCAATCCAGGGTAAACATCCAGGGTAACTCTTTACAGTTACAGTTAATCGACACAGCCAGTCAGACCTCTCGACATCCACTCGTCCAATTATCGGTGTGAGAATAGCCGATACCTTTGGAGGAACGGGATTGAATCGTACGGACACTGATGTGTTTGTTTTGGCCTGCCAGTTTTCACGGCATGTTACGAGGTATTGTATACAAAAAAAATGTCTTAATGTGAATGAGGTTGCGTGTTTTGTTGCAGACAGAATGGGGTAGTTGTGGTTTGTGTTTCTGTGAATGCCCCCACGGATTTGTTTATCTGTGTGTGCGTTTGAGCGAAAAACAGAGAGGGGAAAAATGTGTTTCTCTCAGCTTACGGGCCGACGTTTTCACCAACTCGCTTGCGGTTTGCGAGCGTATTGGCCACTCAGCGCATGAATCTCTCATTTGGAGCATGTCTGCGTGTTCCTGAGTGTATTTCCTCCCTCCATGTGGATATTCCAACTGTTTGCTTATGAGTGCGTTTGTGTGTGCGTGTACACAACTGATGAAATCGCCCCCCTCCACCACCGTCTCCTCTTCCTCGTCCTCCTCCTAATGTTATCTCACTTCCTCTGGGCCCCTGACAAACCCACCAAACAGGGAGAAAATAGAGCGCTTTATTGGGACGCCTGTCAGGACTCCCCCTGGATTTATGGCCAACAGACAGCGTTTATCACTCAGCTGAGAGCGGCAGAGAAAGAAGGGCGGGAGGGAGAGGTGGGAATGGAAAAGAAAACCAGCGTAAAGGAACAGAGTGATCTTATCCCCCATTTGCATATAGAACCCCTCCAAATGACTGGAGCCTTTTCTGGAAAACAATCATTAAATAATTACCCTGCTAACATCTTGAACACATCCGCAGGACAAACCAGTGCCACTGAAGATGTTTGTCGGATCATGTAAACTGTTCAAGATTTTTGAAACCTAATTGCGCGTTTTTGTTTGTTTGCAAAAGCCGAAGCCAGTGGGATAATAACATTATTTCTGTAGCTCTGATTGATCAGCAGCTGATGGTGAGCTTTTGCAACTGCATTTTCTTTCCGCTTTGAATCTTGACTTTCTGTTTACGTCTTTAATTTGGTTTTGGAAGTCCCAGTGAATAATCTGGAAAATGACTCAGCATGCAGGCAGCATGTTCATTAGTCTGAACCAAGCCACATTTCCAATTTACTTGGAGATATGCTGTGATAATGTTGTGTGCACTGAAAAGAAATCATCAAACCTGAATGAAATAAACATGTTCTTTCTTCAGGCCTACTCTGTAATGGGGACTGTGCAGTCTCAGTTGGTTTGTTACTTCCATTTGAAATGGGAACTCAAAATTTCCAAGATCCCTCTGGGAAATTTTTCTGGAACGTCGGTCCCCACATGTTGGAAGGAACTCATCTACCTCCAACATGGCTGCTCCACACGTCAGCAGCAATGGAAGTTGTAGTTTAACATTGTTTATTAGCACTTCTAGCAATTTGTGTGTCATTAAATCAGACACACAACACTGTCCGACTTCTATGTGCAAACATGATCTGTGTTTATTATCATCTGGTGTCGTCAACAATGGCTGACAAAGGCTAAGGCCACGTCCGCACGTACGAAAACGATCTTTTCCCTCTCCGTTTTCGAGGGCATCGTTTCAAGGAATATCCATGTCCACACAGATCCGTTTCAGCTCGACCGAAAACGCTACTTCATATTCCAGGCCTATAGGTGGCGCTGTTTCAGTTTCAGAAATTCACCAAAAACGGAGAGGAAGAGGYGGAGCATGCACACAAATCTTGAGTGCTGTTTACAAATCGCCTTTTTTGCTCAGCGTGGTGGCACAGGAGCATGATATGTTGCCCTAGTAACCCTAATAGGCTCAATATCTTCAATCAATATGTTGATGTTGTTATGAGACGTCTTGCGGGAGGTGGACGGCTGCTCGGGGGTGTGGCGATGACGTCATCGTTTTCTCTGTTTGTGTCCGTCTATACAGAAACGCAAGAGGTGCGTTTGCGAATTTCTCCACCCTGGGACCCGTTTTCAGAAAAGTGCGTTTTAGGGCTGTGCGTTTACAGGATCGGCGATCGGCCAAACGATGCAAAACTTCTGCGTTTCTGCGTTTTTGCGTTTCTGTGTGGACGGCCCCTAAGTTGGTTAATGAGCAAACCCTGCTGCTCTCTGAAAGAGCTGTTTTCCTGAAGGCGGCCATCTTGATTTTCTGACTTTTGTACTGGAATGTGGTAAACCTGGATGTTACTTATTCTTTTTTAGCACCGCTGTTGTCTTTCTTTGTTCTGTTCCCTAAGCCTGCGTTAGCAAGCTAAAGTTAGGAATCAGCCTTCTGTTCAAAGTCATTACCAGGCTCTTGATAGCTCTGAGTCAACTAGTTGCCTTAATGTTGGTTGTTGATTAGGGTGAAGATGTGATGCTAATAGCAAGCCTTTATGTTTTGCGGCTATTTTATTTCTTAATGTCTTTCCAGTATGAAAACAATGCTAGTGTTTTTGTAGCTACAGTGAGTTTTCTGTGCAGGTGGAAAGTATTTTACTTGTTAGTTTTGTTCATCCACTTTGTTCCGGCAAAAACTGTGCCTTCCTTGCAGTGTCGCAAAAACAGAGCTCCGTGTCCTCAGACTACATTAGAAAATTTTTACCCTATTTGAAAGCACTCCGTTGCAGAGCAGCATCAATATTCAACAACAAACATCACGGATTGCTGCTCACTGTTGTAAGCACATGAAGTTTTAACTACCCTGCTTGCTACATGCCAGTAAACCTAACAATGTTTAACAGTTTGCCCTGGAGAATAGATTTAGCTTCCATTCTCCTCTGCTACATGCTAATTAGCATCGGAGGGAGGCCGGTGTCAGGCCATCACAGCTACACAGTGATGGACCGTGATGATACCAGGGAACAACACTGATGCTGTAGACAAACTAAGATCTTATTGGCAGAAACTATTTATAAAGGAGTCTCAGGAGAGAGTTCACAGCCCTTTATCATCTGCCTCCATCTACCTCCTCTCACCATCTTCTATCTCTGTCTGAGAGGATGAATTAGGGATGACAGAGCCTCTGTACAGGCTTTTAGTGAAGGGGGAAGGCAGAGAGAGAGAAGGAGGGATGGAGGGAGGGAGGGAGGGGGAGAAGCGGGTTAACGGAGTCATTAACACATGATGATTTAACTGGTTTGATTTAGTGCCGTGCTACGTTTTTCTGGCATCTTAGGCTATCCTCCTGTGGATTGGAGGGGAAAGAATTTTCTTTTCCCTCACAACATCCTTCCTTCCTGCCCCTCAGGAGTTCCCCTCTGTGCGCGACTATGAAGCTTCTCTTTGGCTCACCTCCTCCTCTTTTCTGCATCACCTTCTCCTTATGCAACCCCTCCTTTTTTATCATGTTTCTGTTCAGACTCTCACTTTCTTCCTCTCATCTCCTCTTTTATCCATCTCCTGCCTATATTAAGATTTAATGCCCCCAAACAAGCTTTCTGTGTCAGCCCACTGACAGTGTCAGCAGGGGCGCTCTGTTCCTCCTTCTGTCTCCAATGTGAGGCTGGG
>JASGAT010344759.1:0-33295 GCA_030220025.1 Chelon auratus | reverse complement strand
TGTACCACCCACCTAGACCAGACCAGACACCCCCACCCCATAGCAATGACACTCCTTGATGGCAGCAGCCATCCCCAGCAGGATGTAGCCTGACATAGATACACACACAAAAACGATTTAGGAACAACTCAAAAAACATGAAAGACCTGACCTTCAAATTCACTAGATCCCAAACTGATCAAGTATCTGTGGGATGATCCACAGAGGCCCCTCCCCTCAATCCATAGGACCCAAAGGCCCCTACTAACAACATTCTGCTGCCAGACACCACAGGACACCCTCAGAAGGCCCATGTCCATTTCATACACTTACNTTTTTTTTTTTTTTTTTACATATATCTGTGATTTTGGATGGAAAATAAAATTGCCATTCTCTCTTAAGTCTGCACAATGATCAATAAACACAATACAAATAACTAAACAACAACATCCATTTTCATAATTACAAACAACACTTACAAAGTGTTAAATTACATCAGTTAAGAATTCACATTCAGACCAGCAGATTTGGAACAATATACGTGATGCTGATCAAGTACCACCTCAGCTTATCCGACTGGGTTGTTTAAAATAATGTGCTCCAGTTATTAACTAGTCAGCGGTCCAATATGAGCTGAAAACATCTTTTCTGTGATCAAATGAAAGCCTCGAAACATAAAAGTATAAGAATAATTAAAAGACTGCTATAGAAACATCATAACTTACCATCCCAAATGTTGTAGAATAAATAGAACTGTTGATGTTAAGCAAGTATTCACAAAAACAAGATTTCAGGATTGCTTTGTTTTTTTTTTTGGACAGGAACTCATACTCATATTTTTTCCACCTTTGGTTGTCTAGAGTTGTTTCATGTCCCTTGCTTCTGCTGCACAACAACAGCCTCCACCGCCCTGCACAGCCCCACGGAGTGTCAATAGAAGAAGGCACATGCTTCGTGTGGTCGGCAGTCCCAGCTGTGGAGAGAGGCTCACAGTTGCATCTGATCTCAGTGTACTCAGCTGCACCACAGATTCCCAAACCTCACCAAAGGAGGAGATCTGTGCATGTTAAGATTGCTTGTGTGTGGGTTGGGTTTACTGAGCTTTCAGGCAGTAGACCACAGTTCATCCACCTGTTTAGGTTTATGGGTTTGTTTGAACTTCCTGAATCTTCCATGAAACCATTGTAAACCACACCAAAATAGAGTCAGTCATGGCCAAACACATTACTGATGGCTCTTCCATGCTGGTAGTTGTTCGAATTGAGCGTCAAAGATTATTCCACTTTTTTAATTACCAGTTTCACCATTAAAAACAAAAGCAGTGGACTCAAAGTTCTAGGTTTGCCTGCTGTTGACGCACAAAGCTAATTTCTCTGTCTGCAGAGAAATAGCTACCTGACTGACAGATTGGGGGAGATTTCACTCTGACCACCAGGTCATCTGTAAACCAACAGACGGGGAGAAGGATGCAGTCAAGCTCCAGCAACAGCAGATGGGGCCCTGTCATTAAGAGAGCTAAACCCAGTCCAGTTGGATCCCTGTTAAAAAGGAGGGAAAACATTAACCGTATGTTTTTAATTTTCTCTAAAACATCAAATGCTCTAAATTGCATGCTTTTGTGTATCTGGGTTAAGAGTTTCAACTGAAATGAAATAGAAACAATATTTCAGACCAGACCTATTTTCTGTTTCAGGGTTGAGTGGTCACGTGACATATCGTCTGTCACTCCTATTGGCCAATTCATATTAAACGAGTTCCGGTCTTTTTGAAGCTTGCGAAATAAATACGGAAGTTAGGTACTACGACCGTTACAGTTTCTCATTTTTTTATTGTGTTTTTTTAAACAACCAAGTCGTTGTTATTTAGGTTTCTAAATATTTCTTAAGCATATTCAATAATACTGTAAGGGTTTTAAGGTTCTATGAGTTTAAAAGTTGAGGGTTTTTTTCGCGGAGGGATCTATACGCAGCCGTTGGCTCTAGTGTGGAGGGTGATTTGAATCGCTTTCTGCTGCTTCTTTTTTTTTTAATCGTTTTTATTTTGTACAAACGTGCTTTGGGAGATATCAGTAACGTATCGGTATTATGATATGACATAATATTTTACGCGTTTGTTTTTATGTACTTTTTAACGACAAACAGTACGTTTTGTTTAGCTTGAATTTACGAGGTAAGTGTTTGACTAGCATCTTCAACTCTACTGTTAGCGTCCCCAATGAGAAGACATAATCATAACAAACTAGCGTTAATTTTTTAGCTGTTAATGTAGCTAACACAAGGGTGGCTGTAGCTATTTAAGTGTTAACGACACAGTTCACTTAACAATTTAATAAATAAACGCACTGAATATACTATAACTACCTTAACGTTAACACGTTTCCAAATGTTTTCCTGTAGCCTTCACCTAGCCATGGTAGCATCCTGTGACCATTTTGTAACGTTATGCACTTTGGCACAAAGTTTAGTTTAAACCAAAAAATGTAATTTCCAGCTCTTATTGCCTAATGCGTAATGTGTGCATGCATGTGGCTGATAAGCTTTCTCCTGTCATTTTGTAGCTACTGTTTTCACTTCACATGTTCTTGTCTTCCATCTACACTTATTATAAGACGTGTTTCTGTTGTCAAAGCAGATGGCAACGGTGGAGATGAAAACTGCAGGCAATGAGGGAGATCAGGAGGAGAAAATTCTGCCTTGCTCGGAAGAAGACGACCTCCCGGTTGTCAATGAGACCTCGGGCAACTTGAATTTCTCCGAGCTAACACCTTGTCATTTTGGCATCTCAGTCCAGAGTTTTACCTCAGGACTGTCATCAAACTGTAAAGGTGAGAGGACTGACTCTTTCGCAAACAGATGTCATTACTTGTTCACTCACTAAGACAATGAGAAAAGTTATATACAGTGTTCTACAATGGGATTTGTTCTGATCTTTAGTATAGGGAATTAAATCATCCAACAAGTATAGTAAATCAGTTTTTGGAGAAAGCACCTCATGCATACAAATGGAGGCTATAATTGGGCATATGTATTACATCTACATGTTACTGAAGCAACATTCTTCTCCCTCTTGCTTCAGATAAATCGTTAAAGGCACAAATAAAATCAAGGCGGAGATCCAGCGTTGGTGTCCGGGGCTCCCCAGAGACGAATTCTCTCATCCGCTTCATAGCACAACAGAGGATGAAGACTCCCAATTCCTCTCAAACTCCTGAGGTGAGATTCAGATCTGCCACTACCTTCACATCGTGCTGAGCTCTTGGTTTGCTCTGTGTGTATTGAAGCTGACATACATTACTGACATAGTGTATAACTGTCTAAAGAAAGGCATATGTGCACTCTTATTCACAACTATCGCTTGACAACCTTAGGGGAGCTGAGATCTGATCAGCACACTGAATCTGGCACCAAATTAACTTAATATTATTTTTGCACAGGAACACGATGAAATGTTGACATTTATAAAGCCTGTTTAGCAATTAAATCAATATTTACAGTTAAGCTTGCACTGGTCCCCCCTCTTTCTGCAATCTGTGTTTGACACTGTGGAACTTCACATCATCTTTAGTCAAATTAACAAATTATAACCTGAGGGCAGACATACTATCTTGTCTCACACATATAATACACAATTGCTTATGCTGTTTTGTGACACACTGAGCTTCTGTGCGCACTGATAAACAGCCTTTAAAGCTCACTCAGATCGCATTAATATCAACGGTAGCTTTGCGCATCAGCATTAGCCTAATGCAGCATACGAACAGAGGAGAACAGAAAATGATGGCGCTCCCGCTGCGACAGTACCGTTTGAATGACAGAGTGACGTCTGGTAAATGCTGTTAAATAAAGCAGTATTTTGTACATTGGATTACTGTGGTGCTGAAAAGCTTGGCAGCCTGCTACACATGAATAACTGAGGCAAAACATAGCATTAAAACACATTCTACCACTTGTGTAGCTCAGGTAATTTATGTATATCATTACAAAGAGATAACTTAAATCTACATACAGACTAACATTTCAGTCTGACAGTAAATTATTATGATGGCTAAGAAAATTATCAAAAATATAAAGGGAGAAATATACAACTGATGTGGTGAGAAGTGTTATGAATGTTAAGTGCTTATAAGAAACGGTTTGCATGTCTGGTTGTTTTGACGTACAGTGATCTGTAGCAAGTACCGGAGGGGAGGAGTTGAAACAGGTTATGTCCAGGGTGTGATGGATCTGCACTGATGTTTCTTGCCTGTTACTTAACTCCTGGTGTGTATGCATACTAAACTAAACTGCAGGACATAGATGCCATAATCTACGCATGTAGCCTATGCCGGTGCCAACCATTTATACTTGTGCCCTCGTCAGTCTGCCTCCCTGTGTAAAAACGCCACCCAAATGCTCGTTGGCACTGTGTTGTTTTTTTGACAGTCTGGTTAATTTTTGTTTCTACTTCCTGCTTCACTTTCAACGATGGCAACTGAAACTTTTGCCAAAATTTCGCCGAAAATGAGTCATACATAAGTTTGTATCTCCAAACTTCCTCAGTTAATCGTTCCTCAATGTGTTCCACCTTTATTGATCCAAAACAATGCATTCGAAAATTGCGGAGATAGAGAAGCAGTCGGGAAATACGCTATTACCAAGTGGACCAATCACAGCTCTTGCAGTTTACGTCGCCTAACATGTGTTTACATTTCTAGCGAGGTGCACGTCAGACTACAGTGTTGGGGTCTGTGTAGAGTCTGCATATAAGTTGTCGTTAAGCTGCTTGATGAGCTCATTTTCAGAACAACGGAGAGCAGCTGTCTTAGCTTCTTTTTTTGCTCTTCCATGTTGAATTTCATCAGCATGGTGCAGTATAGCACTTCTCTTTCTAACATAAAGTAGCAGGCTATAGAGAACTTATTAATGGACTCACCCAATATTTAATTATTAGAGACTTGCATTATGTAGGCCTGAGAGTTTGATGTTAACACTTACTGGATTTAATCTTAACAGAGAGCATGTTGGTGATGGTGTGTCTCCAGGAAATAAAAATAGCACTTATTAAGTCCATTCTACACCATAATCTTCATCTCTACTGTCCATAGTTGATCTCAATATGTATCAAAACAGAAAAGCACTACCAAGGAAGTTATTTGTTAATGATTTATGATAATTGTTTGTCAGCACAGCCATACAGCAACTTATATTCCCAATTTTGACCAGCTGAAAAACATTCTTATAAATGATACTTGTAAAGTTCACTGAAACCTGCTCTACATCACTAAACAATTTTGAATAATCCTTGAAATAGTAACTTCCTCAGAATTTCTGTCCCTCCCACAGGCTTCAGACAGTACATTTTTGACCAATGAAGCACAGGAGGTGGGCACTAAAGAGGTTAAGCCAATGGCACAAGTCTGCTCACAAGCTCAAGTGTGCTAACTATGACATTTAGTCATATATTGGCATCAGTGTGCATGTTTAAAACACAGTGAGCATATGATGGCCAGTGGAGAGCTGCATTATGCTGCAGAAGTTGAAGAAGTTTCTATGGACTTTTTTCCATTGTAAAAATGATCAGTACTCAAGTCGCCATGGGGTGAGTCTGAGACAAAAGACTGAATCTGACTTCAAGCAAAGTATTCTATTACTGTTGTGTGAATGGTAACGAGACAAAAATATTCTCAAGCATGTGACTCAAGGTGACTTGCCTTTTAAATTAAGTCCAGCTAAGCAAACCATAACACTGTGTGTGGATCTGTGATAGATGTTCTGCCTCTCAGTAGTGATTTCAGAAGTCTATAACCTGTCAAGTTGCATCATTGAGCAGATATTTTTAGTTTTTCTGTCTCAACTCTTAGCTTGTCAGGAGTAGCCCCTTCCTTCCCCGGGTTGCCTCCACACTCAGGAAGAAGATGGCCTCCTTCCAGAACCTGATGGATGTAGAAGAGAACGGCGCCTCTGATCCAGTGCCAGCACAGGACAACAACACTGGAGGATGCATCAAGACAAGAGATTATCTGTCTGGTGAGTGTCCCTCATTGCAACAGGATTAATAGTTTCATTTCTCAATGAGGATCTATGCCAGAAGGATTTCTTCATGATGTCTGGAGGCACCGTTCAAAAGCAGTGGATTAATGCACTGCATAGTATAAGCCTTTCTAACAGCATCTTACAGCCGTCATTTCTTCTGAACATGGTCAGCTTCTTAAATGAGCCAGTTTCCGAGCTGTTTGCTGAAGTGAGACGTTATCTCCATTGCTTTGATCAAGTTTTTTTCTTTTTTTCCCCAAGCTCTGCTTTTTTATGATGTTTATTTGATGTCTGATAAGTTATTTTTATTTAATTAAATGTCCCCAAATCCCATTTGTTTTTATAAGCTTATGTAAAGTTTCTTTTTGTTGGATGGCCCCCTCCCAGATGAGAACAGCTGTGGTGGAGGGAAGGAGAACAACCCACCGATGACACCCACACCCAGCAAGAGGAGGCGTCTGGGCCCCCTCGAAGGCTGCAGTGTGGAGATTAGAGAGGCCAACGCTCCTATCCTCAACTCCAGTTTGAAGGAGCAGGAGGTACACTCAGTCTGACTCACTCCCTTACTGCTGTAAATAATTTAACTAAAAGGTTTTGCCTCTCTGTACATGGCTTCCATTGATTCTACAGATTATTTTTAACTTCTCTATGAATGGTGGAGCTCAGTGCTGAACAGGATTTTTTTGACTGTAAGCATCCAAAGGGAGGAAAAAAACAAGCACTTTATGACACACAAAGTTTGAGCTGTTTGTTCCACTGCTGGCTATTGAGGTTTATTTATTTTATTATTGCATTTTTTTTTTTAAAACTCTGGACTCATTTACTGTAACATGCACTGTAACAATCACTAAGATGCTCATTGTATCTAACTTCTGTACTAGCTTTCTTGTGGCTGTACAGACCAGCAGCAGGAATTCTTCAACCATGTTCTGTAAAGTGAATATGTTAATATTTATGTTAACTTTGAGGTCAAGGTCTGTTCCCCCACAAAGAACCATGAGAGTAGGATCCAGTAGCTATGACCACCTGCTGCAATAAATATCATTTTAGTATCAGAATGACTGTACATACTATAAAAGGTGTCGTTGCCCGTTCCAGTAAGAATTTGTCCAAGAAAACCCACCCAGAGTGAAGTGATGATTGTAACACTGATGAACCATGATGAAGTTTCATGAATGAAACACTGCCAACAGGGTCCACATAGCAAGAGGGTGCAGAGCATCAATCAACTCGGCTGTGGGTACAGCAGGTGATAACAAGGCAGGCCTTTAATATCAGTGTGCTGCTTCAGAGCTGGTACAGTCTCCTCCCCTCTACCAAGAGCTGACTTACCATAGAGTTTAAGCTCCCACTTCGTTGCCTGCTTCACCATATGTGTGAAGTGTCTGCTCTCTAAATATCTGTGTTCTTTTGTTTTTCTTCTTCCATATTCCTAATTTTATCATCTTGCTCTGCAGATCAGGAGAGGATAGAAATTATGGGATAAATTCATTAAGATTATTTCACCTTCCAAATTTTATGTACAGACATTTATGTGAGTATGAGATACAAATGTCTCTTCTCACAGCATTTTCTATGAAACACCTTGAGCAGCAGTCCAACAAAATGAAGGATCTCATGCATTCCCTCTTAACAGGATGGTGTCTTTGAACTCCAAAGCCCCAGCCGACCACAGCCTGATGATCCTGCTTCAGCACCCCAGCATTCCTCCCCCTTCCACATCTCCTCCCACCCCTCTCTACTGGAGATGAAACACACAGGTAAACACACACTGCTCTCAGTGGCCTTGCTGGAGTAACTGGCCTTTTATCTTGGTTTAGCCTTGCCTTTGAGGCAGGGTGCACTGTTACGCTTGTTCCAGTGTAGTTTAGGCTGCTAGGCTTCACTGTTGTATTTCCAGAGAGAAATGTTTGACTGCACTGGATCTTTGTGTTGGAGAACACCACTTGTGTTTTTGCTATAAGAAGAGTTTTTGAGAGTTTCATATATCAGCCCAAAATCAGATGAACATGCAACAGTTGTATAAATCAGGAGTCAGAATCCATCATTCCCTAACACGGTGCAAGGGCTGCTTCTTATTACTTTTTTCATGAATCTGTCTATTAGTTTCTGACACACATGGTTTGATGATTGGATCAGGCTTGTTCAGATAAAGTCTCAGCATTTAAAGGAACAGTATGTAAGATTGTGGCAAATCGGTGATCTAGCAGTGGCAATATCAAGTGTCTTTGAGCATTCATCAGTACCAAGTATGTGGACTTGGTAGTTTGCGCTTGACAAGTTTGGCTCTGAAGAACAGACGGGAGACAGCAGTTACAGTCATTATATACAAGTAAATACAGGGCCAGTATCGCCGATATCGATACTTTTTAATAATTACGGTGGATGCATCATCAATCTGAATCAATCTAAATCTGAATGAATTTTCATGACCTTTAAGTGTTTTTGTGATTTGCCTTTTGGATTATTAATCAGTTAAAATCCAGTACAGAATTTGAGAAAAGTCATTATTATCACTTGAGAATAAATGAAAACAAATAATTTTTCAGACAGTGTTCAGAAACTACGATACAATTATAAAACTAAATCTCTCCCTTCATTGCACTTCTTTCTGGATTTTTTTTCTTAAATACACAAAGTGTTCAAAGTGATCACTCCACAACAAATATTACAAAAACTGTAAAACAAATTATTTTTTCAAGTAGCTTGTATGTTTAGGAAGTACAATACAATACAAAAATAAGACAACACCCCTCCCTTTTAGTGCACTACCTCTTTTCAAGGGTCTGTCAGGGCCAGGGGGCGGTGGATTTTTTTCGTCATCTTTCTGCTGTGTGTACTGCACTGCTGCTGGCCGGGCCTGCCTGGCAGTGGTGGGCGGTGGTTGGTTACCTGGCGCAGCGAGTCACGTGACGGTACAACAGACACGCTAGAGGGGGAGCAAAGTGAGCCTGCTCTGCTCTGTGACAGCAGCAGCATTTAGACAAACACAGTCACGTTGTCTTGAAACCGCTGCAGTTGTACATGAGAGAAACTGAAACTGAAGAATCGATCTCATTACATTGGTATCGATCAGTATCGAAACCCACATTGGTGTCAATATTATTGGTATTTGGATCGATTTGCCACTAATATGTACTTGGTTAGATGTGTACCATGAATTGATGGTTCATAGGTTGATTACCTAAACAGACATTGATGGGGAACCTGGGGGAGTAGTCTCTCCTTTGCTGCTGAAACTCACCACTTTGCATCCATCTCCTGTTTGCATTGTCAAACTAGTTTACAGTATAAAACCTTTTTTTTCGGAGTGTGTAAACTTTAGACCAAGGACTAGTGTCCGCTTTAAGTTGTGGTTTTAGAGTCGGGGCACAATAGTCATTCTGTCCATTCTGTTTTCTTATCTGTTTGATATAAAGATTTTTTTTTTAAAACTGTAATTGTATGTTGATTTAGAATCAAGGATCGATCTTAAGTGTGTATAGAAAAGTAACTTTACTCTCTACCTCAGATATTGTGTAATAAGGGGAGCAACAGGTAAATGACATTTGCAGATTTAAGCTCTTATTCTCTTACAGGAGAGGATGACTCCACAAGGACATCTGCGGTGAAGAAGAAGAAGGTGCGCTTTGGAGGTCCTCTCTCTCCTGAGTTCTTCGATAAGAACCTACCCCCTAGCACCCCATTACAGAAGGGGGCCACGCCAGCCCGAGCACTCACACCAGGCGGGAGCTTAAAGCTACGCTCAGTATTGAAGACACCGCAGAGGAGTGAAACTAAGACACCACGATCTCATCCAGGCCTCAGCAGCCCCACTGTGTTCGGTGCTTCCCCTGTACTTACACTTTCACACAACCGCAGAATGATGTCTGACAGAGAGGAGAGTGAGGAGGCAGACGTAAAGGTAGACATAATGTCATTATTCTTTTATGAGTGGAGATCTTTATGTGATGATGGCATTGTGTATATATTGTGCATGACATAAAACAGTAGTTAGAATACTCAAAGTTCTCATTGATATCATGAATGATCAGGTTGCTCTACAAACATCCAAGATTAAAAAAAAAAAAATACAAATTAATTTGTTATTATTCTGTCCTACAGTGTCATTTCTTTTTCTGTTTTCTCAACTTAGATTGTTTTCCCTTCAATGGAGGAGATTGACTCTGCGGTGATGAGTGACACAGGTTCATTATTAGTATTATTACAGTGTATTTACTCTGTGTGAAGTCACTTATTGTCTCCAGTGAATTGCAATCCAACTCTGAAGATAACAGTTATTTCCCCTTATTGCCTTTTCAGAGTGTGCGTGGGAGGCTCAGTCAATGAATTTAAACACTGCGTTCCATGACAAGTCTCTCCTTCAGACTGTCACAGGTGAATTGCCATCTCTGCTTTATAAGTGTCCATTTACTAGTTCAGACATTTCAGAAATTAATTTTAAGTTTGAGTTTTCAGTCTTGTGCAGCATGTTTTTAGTATCATTTGCTTATGGATTACCAAGCAAAACTACAGAATCAATATTAATATTACCGACAGCTGAAGTCTTAAAACAGCTGTCAGCTATAATATTGTAGACTGTTCCTCAGAGTCTGACAACAAACCCAGCACAGCCTCACTGATGAATGTCCTGGATGAGTCTGCATCCTACCCAGAGGAGGAGAGGCAGTCTGAGGCAGGTGTTGAAATTCCAACTCCAGTGCAATCCAGCAACAGAAGAAAAAAGGTATGCTGTTACTGAGAATATTTTCATATTTAAACTTTCTTGGGTAGGTCATTATGGGTGCTGCAGACCTATAACAGCCTGCAAAAATTAAGAATTACTCTCTTCTACAGAATCCCATACTGTGAAATTTCCCTGTCATTTACTAAGAATTTCTTTCACTGCAGCGAGGACCAGAGCAGGAACCTAGCAGTGAGGCTCCAGCTCGCTCCAGCAGCCGAAAGAGAAAGGTCTGCTATTACCACAAACTGCTCTCAGCTTGATCTCACTTGTAGAAATCTCCATTTACCAGACAAGATAGTCTTTTTAATAATTTAGGGGTCATAACATGTTCCCATCTAATCTCCTGTTTAATTCCGCTGGATTTGAACTTAATCACGTTTGACTATTTCCACTTTATGTGTGTGGGAGCGTGTGGCAGAGAGACGGTCTATATAATGTATCCTCAGGCCAACTTTCTTTTCCCCCAGCAGCCGGAAGAGAGCGAACCTGTGAAGAGGTCGACACGGTCAGCTGCCAAGTTAGCCTCTGGGAAGATGAAGGTGAGCTGGCTGTGTCTGCTCGTTTGATTTCTCTTTACATCGTTGCACTGAGGGCTCTGCAGACATGTCTTTCTGTGAAGCAGTCGTTGAGCTAATGGCTTCACATTCTGACAACAAGACACTTTGCTTAAGTTCTAGAAAAGATATTTATGTATGCATGTTCAGTCACCTCGGACCTATCTGGTTTGCCACGGTATCATAAATAATGGGAGTTATGAAATTTAAATCAATTCATAATGTTGTGCCAAGTTGCACATGAGTGGTGAACCTACACTGCTGTCAGAGATCAAAGAAGCAGGCAAAATAATGAGTTGTTCCATTGTGTAAGATAAAATAGACCAGTCTATTCATGTCTGTCATTGCATAACTACAACTACAGGTTCCACTAAGAGAATGGTCTAAAGCTGGAGTTTGTAAAGGATAAATGATGGGCTTACACATTTTAATTGACTATCCAGCACTGCACAGGTCAGGCCATTGTTTGAAGCTGAACACTACATAAACATGGTGCCCTGGGCAGTTTTGATTGTTGTAATGTTTCCTAAAGAAGATGGCTGTCGATTATTATTATTTTTGTTATATTGTCAGTATGTATGGTATTTTAAATATCTGTTGATTTCTCTGCTGTACTGAAAATGTGCACATCAATTATGGACGTATTTTCTCATTATAATCCAATATTAAAAAATTAGTTCAACCTTCAGGTTGTACTGCCTGCCGTAGATGGTAGCTAGCATGCCCCCATCTTGGAAAGCAACGCGCTAACTGCTGTGGATCATGTGGAACATTTGACAGATAAAACAGGCTAGTGCTGTTTTATACTAAAAAGCCAAGATACTCTAATTGCTTGAGCAGACACCTTCCATACATGTCTGAGCCATGTACTGAAGCCAGCACTGCTGCTGGTGAAGGAGAGGCTCAGAGGGAGCGAGAGACATGGAAACGGGCTTCATTGAAATTAGTATGCAACCCTGAATGCAGAATGAGTCATCAGCATTTGTAAAACATTTTCCTGGAAATAACAAACTAATATGATTATGAACACTTCCAAAAGTTGTTTTACCTGGTACTGGTTTATACAGTAGGCAAAGATATTGCAATCTTACTGTATACATTCACTTTACAGTCCATTAGGTACACTAGTGAGAATGAATGCATTCTAACAGTCCTGCACTAAATCTTAGCTTCATGAGGAATAATTCACACACTGGGTTTAACTTTCAAGATGGTTTGAGTGAAAGAAAGACAAAGAATATAATTTGGCACATCTTTTAAGCCAGATTAATTAACAAATGATATTTTGCAGTGCTGCAGAGTCACATTAATCTAGGTGGAAGTTTACCCCGTACCATATTATGACTGTTAGTTTGTAGTGAATCATTGCCCTGCTCTCTTTCCCACATTTTCTGTCTCCTTCCTCTGTCCCAAACAAAGAGGCGTGAAAATCTTTAAAAAGAAAAGTCAAGGTTGAAGGAGGTCTGCTGCCCCAGTGTGAGCTGCAGTAGCTAGCTCACATTGCTGTTGTCTTTACAGAGTTTGCATATTCTGACTCTTATCAGTGTTATAAACACAATAATATTTTGTTGTGTAGTGGGAATAACACACATTTCCCAGACAACATGTGCAATATAGCACCACTCTTACTCCTGCATATAAATAAACTTTTTATTTCATATTTTTAGAGTGTTATGAAAACAGAATGGTCTGCAAGAATCAATTATGTATACCACATCCCTAGATCAGTGTAGTATTGATTAGATATACTAGAAACATCACTGTGCATATCATAAGTGGATACTGGCCAGTTAATAAAATTCAGTTGACGTGTCAGTAGAAGCTTCTTCTAATGATGCCGTTTGTCATCTTACAGGTCAAATCTACAGCCACTCGTCAGTGGAAGAAGGATGTAGACCGCTCCCTGTACAGCTCCCGTTCATACGCCTCCAAGAACCCCACCCTGAGTCCCATCACTGAGAGGCTGTCCTTCACCAGCCAGTTAGCACCAACACAGCAGACTCTCTCTATAATCTGCACAAGTAAAACTGATTTAATTTCATGAGTTATAGTTGATTATTGATTATGCTTGTATTCTAGTGGGTTGGAGAAATTTGAAAAAAAATTCTTCCATAGTTGGATACAGTTGATTTTTTTTCCCAGATGAGTTGGAACTAATGGAGGGCTTTTTTTGTCCGCATTTCTTCAACAGGCTCAAATCAGGAGACCAGTCTGAACCCTGAGAGTGCTGACAACACTCAAGTGAAAGGTGACCTTGCTGTCGCAAACGCCTTGGAAACTGCATCAGAAGAGTCTGTCACATCTCCCAAATCTAGTAAAGACAGTGGCACAGGGCAGAAGGACAGGAGGCTGCCGGAGCCAGTGGTCAGAAGAACAGGACTGAAGAAAAGGAAAGTCACTGCTCCCAACACTACTCTGATAAGTGAGGAGCCTCAGGACCAGACTGGAGGAAAGCTAGAGGAACACTGTGAGGACCACACCACTACAAGCTCTGAGGTATCAACCCCATCAAAAAAGGCTGTTCCTGAGCAGGAAGAAGTTGACTCTGAAGAACCTGGTGCTTATGCAGATACACCTTGCACAGACTCAGACAGGAAATCAGAATGTCACGCACCCACCTCAGACTGCCCAACATCAGCTGATGATCCCAACAACACAGAGTCAGCACAAAGAAAGACCAAGAGGGGCAGGAGGAGCTCTGTAAACAGCTCAGTTCTACAGAAGCAACAGAAGCATGCAGAGGAGCAGCAAACCAGCCATGAAGTGGATGAGAAGGGACAAGGAGCCCAAGCAGCTATCCAGCAGGAAAACATCCAGTCAAGCTCTGATAGCCAGGAGAAAGGAGGTTTAGTGGGTGGGGAGTTTGCCCCCTGGCAGTCTGACTTTAATTTTGAAGATGTGTTCAAACCTATTGCCAGTAGAGAGCATCGCTCAGTACGCCGCAGCCTAAGGAACCAGAGTAACTCTGAGCATAACAGCAGCAGTGCAGGACTCGCCTGGCTGCCTCGTACCTCCCCTGACTCCTGTAAAGACGCCTCCAGGAAGTCCCGGGGCCGACGAAGAGCTGCTCTGTCAGTGCAACCTTTACTCCCTGAGGAGACACAAGATGTCTCTTGAGATTGTCTGCTTATCTGAATGAATCTAGATTAAAGGGAGATAACTAATACATTCATTACACCTTCTTACATTTCTGCCATTTCTCTGATTCCAAAGAAGAGGCTAGTTGTTTTACATCTGTTAAAGCACTGATGCTTCTGTCCTCAATGAATTATTAGAGCTGACCAGTAATTTGTAACCGGTTTCCCTCCAGTAACCAAGCCAGTCAATACACTGAGAGCCCAATCATCTCTGCTGAACACCTCCTAATCAATATCGTACCACTCAGCTGGTAATCACAGTGCATCTTCAGTCTCCCTCTCCAAAGTCACTGGATCAAGAGCATCTCCAAGTCAATATCTACTCTAGTGGATTGTTGAAGATGGTTGTGCTGCATTCCCCATCTGTCAGCCAGGGCTAGGACGCTTCACTCACAGGGAGCTTATTAATACTCTAAAATAATTTGGTTGATTTGTGGTTGCTGCTGTGTGCTTTTAATGAGCTGAACAGTTTTCTATTAATTTAGTGAAATGTCAAAATGTACCTCCCTGCATTCTGCTTCTGAGTTATTGCATGTAAAGGTGACACATTAGTCCAAATTGTGTTCATGTAGACTCATTTGGAAGGAATTCATGCAAATAATAAAGCATCTCCACCGTCTCCGTAATTGTAATGTTCCAGCTGTGTGGTCATTTCAGTTCAAGAACAGCCGCTTTCCTTTCACATAAACCAAATCCTTTTGCCATAACGATATGAATCTGTGCGTAAACTGTCATTCTGATCCCCATTTTGAACACAGCCAAATGTGTGGAAGTAAATTGACCTCTAACCCTCAGGTTCTACCAGTTATAGACTCAGATCAGCTGATCTTTATGGGCTCCATCCATCTGTCAGAGTGGATCAGAGAGACAGCAGTAACAAATTGAGTTCCATATTCAGTTCACATAGGAAAATTGGCTCGCAGAATGATGCATGACTGTAATCTATCCATCACTAAGTAATTGACTTCCTCTTTTTACATAAAGTCGGAGTCACTTGGCTGAAGGACACCAGAGGTTTCTGGCTGCCAAGGTCTCGTCTGTATTCCCTCTGGAAGAGGGATGGATCATGCGCGGTAATGGAGAGCTGTGGGGATGCTGTGGTGCCACGCTGCCATCTGGTGACGGTTTAGTAAACTGCATGCAACCAGTTACTCATCTGTCAACTTGATTGACTGAGAGTGGATGAAAGAAGCCTCAGGAACCTGATGTTATCTCCAGGAGAGGAAATTATTTAACAGAGAGGATGTGTCAGAAAGGAGTTTTTGTTGCTGAAGAAAAATCACTTAAGCTTGTGTGGATATTTTTTTTTTCCACCTTAAGATTGAGCTCAAGTTATGACCGCACCCTCTCAACCCTATCTCATTTCTAACTTGTAGCATCTTTGTCAATAGGCAGTTTTATTGTTTGAGTGTACAGCCAAACTGCTTCACCTCTATACAAGTGGGTGTTGGGTGTGTTGTCTGCATGGGACAGAGCGGGAGAGAGGGTGTGAAGCCCCCATCCCTGGCAGACGGGCATAGTGAAGACGGCTTAACACAAGAACAATGGGCTCCTTTGACCAAAACGACGCCCCTAAGACATGTGGCCTCCTGTCACCGTGGCAACCCCCCCCCATGGGACAGAGAGTGGGGTGACAGCTGGAGAGGAGGCCTAACAAAAATGGAGTCCATTTTTTTCCACTGACGCTCCCCTACTCTATATCTTTTCCGTCTTCTCCCTGTCCTCCTCTGCACTGGGCCCTTATGAATGTGGGTTACATCTCACTTCACGGCTTCATGTGATTGACCTCATGGGCTCCACTCACAACCTACAACTCCTCCACACACAAAAAGAATTAGAGCGAACACTAAATCAGGTCTTTATGGGCTCTTGTTGCTGTCAGTAATAACAGAGCACTGAGCTCATTGACAAGTACGCGGCTGAGCCACGAGATTTCGCACTCACTGTACACTTGATTTTACGCCTCATTTTAAAACGGATGAGCACTTTCTGTACAGGCACAAAGAGGCATAATCAGTTATTTGTACTTCCAGATTTAGAGACTTTCGTCTTTCAATTAGTTAATTAGTAGCTGAATGGTATTAAGTTGTCCCGCTGCCTCGGCCCTTTCTGTGCCTGGTGCTTTGAGCCCCTCTATTATTGATGCTCAGAAGCACGATCTCTGAGCCCCGCACAGCTCTCCTACGGAGCTAAAGACAGCGGGAGGAGGGTAACAAAACAAAGGCAGGACAACAACAAGAGACCCTCCAGCTACTCGGTTTGGTTTTCTGGCCCAGTGTGTCTGCATGCTGCAGCTGTGGCTGGCTCAAACCTGCTTCAGACAGCTGCCTCTGCACGCAGCACACCAACCACAGACAACAAGGCACACAAAAACTTTAAGATCCTCTGTAGTTCGCTGAGGGACAACTCTTTGTCATGTAGTATGGAGCAGATGCACACTAACATACTGCTATTGCTGCATTGGAACCATTCAGACTGTTTTATAACTAGAGCTATGACAAACAATTAGTTAATATGCAGGTAGGGTTTTGCCAGGGGAGGAAAACTAAATTAACTTTTCTCAATTATTAGCAAAGTAAACTCAATTTAAATCCCCTGCTTTTGGCTTTAGCCTAATAGTCAAGGTTGCCATTATAGTTTCTGTCATGAAGCATTTTCATTGAGAATGAACCATTCTTTGCACTAGCATGGGGAGCTTTAGGTTTCAACCTCTAGTATATTTACTTTAAAGATCTAATGGGCAGGCTTTCTGGAGCTGAAAAGAGCTTTGAATGAATTCACAGTTAACTTCAAAAGAGCCTGCTTCATTAAAAATGCTACACTACGTCTAGCATTTAATATCATTCCTTGTCCGCTTAGATCCACTTATGTTTGAAGACTGACTTTAATTTGAGGGTGTTTGCATCCAAATTGGAGGAAATGTCCATGTGTCTATGTTCAGAGGCTCAAAGTGACCGGACATTTGATCTGAAAGCTGTTTCACGGACAGATGCAGGATATTCCTTCACAATTTAATAAGCCATTAAATAGTTAATAAATCTATGACTTGAACATGGTTTGGTTAACAGCACAAAAAAAAATAAAATAAAAAATACATATAGACCAAAGTGTTTGTACCACAACCATGCATACTGAAGAAGGCAACCTGTTCCCTTTTCTGACTTGTCACTGCAGACTTGTCTGAGCTAACCGTGAGCTCCTCCGTAGAAAAAGTTCAGCATCGAGAAAGTACTTTAACTTATTAAAATAGATTTTTGAAAGACGCCTCCGGGAAGACTCGGGGCCGACGAAGAGCTGCTCTACCTGTCCAACCTTCACTCCCTGAGGAGACACAAGACGCTTCACGAGATCGTCTGCTTATTTGAATGAACAAGGATAAAAGGGGGATAACTAAAACATTCATTACACCTTCTTACATCCTTTATTTCTGATTCCAGAGAAGAGTTTAGTTGTTTTACATTCGCTAAAGCACTGACGCTTTTGTCCGCAGTGATTTTGAAAGAACTTTTCTCAACTGTGGAGCAGAACCTGAGCCCTCTAATTTTACTCTTTTGCTTGAACATGCGTTAACATTCGGGTCAGAAGTTTCCTCAGTTTGATATTCAGTACTTTCCCTTTTTGTCTAGTTCAAGGAAAACTCTTTACATTTCAGTTTCACACGTGGAAGTGTGTTTGCAGGTATTGTGGTGTAGGACTTTACACTACTTTTCTCTACTACAGGCTGGCGCCCCGACACTGTCTTATCCTCTATTAACTCCACACACCCAAACCTCCTCCCCAAACATCAGCAGTTGAGTTGTGCTGTGACTAATGTACAGTGGGTTCCAGGTTTATACAAAAGGAACAAGAATGCATGAGGTTTCTCTGACATACGAGTGAGATTTTCAATAACCTGAACCACAGCCTCTTTTGTTTATTAAAATTACATGTGTATTGAAGCAAATGTATTTATTGGACAGAGATTAATTACGTTTTTTTAAAAAGAGGGATAAAGGACCAGAGGTAAGTGATACTGTCAGTATTTCGAGTGTGTGTGTTACAGAGGCCACAGAGAGCTGCCCAGTGACATACCTGCACAAATCCTCCAAATATCTGGACATGTCTGAACTCGGCTGCCCCAGTTGGGGAAACTGGGTGTTCAATGAATGTTCGCTTGAATGTTAACTCTTTATGCAAATAATACTGTAATCTACTTGATAAATGTCCCCTGTCCGTGTCCTAAGACACTTGGAATAAATTAAATGTCTTAAAGAAGATGATTAATGTGAATGAATGAAAAGCTTTCTTTCTGGACAAGCCTCATAGCATAGCAAGATAAACATTCATTTTAATATTATCCTGTTAGTATCAACAGAGACATGCTGAAACATAAAGGCAAGTTGGTACAGTCAAATAAACAACGACTCTGCTGAATCTCAGATTCTCACCACGTACCAGAAACACGCAGGCCCTCCAGGTGTGGATGTGAGTTATCCCTTTTTCGTCTCTTTGCTCTCATGGACTGATGGTGTTTGCCTCCACCCTGTGCATCGGACGGCGGAAAATGTGTCAGTCAATCCACTCCCGCCTCCGTGTGTAACAGAAAATAAAAAAGGCAAAGCACCACACTGCAGACACACACCATAAATACACAATGGCATCAAAATCTTGTCCATCTCAGGCATGTCCATCTCTGCAGCAGCAGGGCTGAGCCAAGATCGTCAGCATCACTTCTCCAGAGGAGAAAGGCAGTCTGCCAGGGCAACTTTTATCACAGCCGTCCCCTGAAGATATCTGGGTTGACTCTGGGTTCAGCTCTGTGAGCATCAGCCTGGAGGGCACCGACGGCTGCTATTGTACTTCACAAACTGTGGCCTCAGAGGGCAGAGAGACTTTTAGCCACAAGGAAAAAAATCTAACCACAACTAGTTGGATGCATTGCTAAAAAGTTGTTGATGGACATTCAGGGTACTCAGAGGATGAACCCTGATTGCTGGTTTCTGTTGCTCTGATGGGGTTTTGAGCATATTGTTGATATATTAAAAGAAACAGTTTCTTTTTCTTTTTTGCACAACTACTAGTAATTTTGATCAAATGTATGTACAACTACGTATTTAACTCATTTTAACTCATTTTAATGCTAATGTAAGCTATGGTGACTACAGTAACATGGTAAACGTAGACCTTTTTGCATGCATAAAATTAGCATTCTGCTCAACGTGTTAAAATGTAAATAGGATAACATGGTAAACACAAGATATGAACCCTGAATGAACCCTGAGTTGTACGTGTTAAGCTCTAAGCAAACATTAGCATGAGAACACGTGACCTAAAATGGCAAACATAGTTACATGTTGGCTGAAATTAGCACCTCACTCAGTAGTCTTAGAGTCTAAGGACTTACATAAGACATAAACTTAGATTGTGCACATTGGAACCTTAGACATACACAAATATACATACTGTAGCAGGGCAAACATATAATATTAGAACGCTGAGCTTGGCGTTTAACTTGGTGCAGATCTTCTGGTGCAATATTTTGTTAGCGTCTCCCTGAGCACTCACAGCTGAAATTACTTTTTTACCAAAGAAATAGTCCTTGAGAAAACTGTTAACCAAAAAGATCGGAGGGGATTATTAATTCTTTAACTATGCTCTGAGGACCACATATGAAATTCCTAACTCCAGTGTGCTGAGGTATTTGTCAAGTGGTTTAGATTGGTTTGAATTGCGGCGACACATTCAAAATCCCTTAAAATACTTGTTGCTTGTTTTTATGAGCACCTTCTGAGAGGGGTGAAAATGTTTTGGGAACTTTTCTCAAAGCAGATCACAATGGCAACACGTTGGTGGAAAAGGCTATTAGTCTGGGGTCATGCTGGTGAAGCCTGCGGCATAGTATTCACATCATTTTCATACTCATTACACCCTTCAGTGCCCTCCTGTCTTGTGGGGAAGCACCTGTATTTGTCATGTTCCTTCACTCATTTACTCTAGGTTTCCCCCACGTTATATATAAGGTACAGTGTTTTGTAGCGAGACCAGCTTTCTCAAAAAATGTTTTTACAAAATACCAGAAAAGCTAATAACTAAGGGAATATGTACACACTCTGTAGCACATACTGGTGTCTTTATGGGACAGGGTCCTAAAACACAAATTGCCTGCCAGAGTGCAACCACAATCAGTACAGCCAATGTTTTTGAAATTCTAACGTCCATGCAAACACTTTGGCACCGTCCATCGTTTTGCAATAAAAAGCCAGTCATGGTACAAGCATGACTCTGTAGTCATTTGCACTCAGCTCTGTGTGTTTTCTGTGCATTAATCTACTCTCCAAAGCCCTCCCAGTCCCTGAGGTGACCCGATCAAGATCTGCACTAGCTGCCTGGGTCCTCGGTGAGAAATGGGCCAGGCTGACGTGTGTCAGCCGTGATGAATGAGCAGGTGTTTGGGTCGGTGTTAAGTAAATGGAGTCATTATTGATGACCTCAGAGCTCCCTGTGTGTAGCCAGCATCGGTGATGACTTCCAGGCCTCCGCTGCAGTAAAAGGGGATGTTGTGTTGTGATTCTGTGGGTCAGGGAAGGACTCGCAGCCTCGGGGGCCTGGCAGCACTGTCTGCCGTGGTGGGGTTAAGTTGAGTAGCTCGGACTGGTGACCTCAAAGAAGGAAGGTCAGTGGCACTAGAGCTCTGTAGAGGCCTAAATGTGGACTGGCTGTTACTTGATCCTGTTATGATGGTCAAGAGTTGGAGTTTCACCCAACTTTTGTTTCTTATATTGAGAAAAAGCAACATTAACCAGTAATGATTAATGTTAATGTTACAGTTAATGCAATAGTAATCAAAGGTCCAATGTTCATACAACATGTGCAGGAAACATGGGAAGGATAATAATGTAAATAAATTACATTAAGTTGAGTACGGCACAAGATAAAATATATTAACAAAGGTGTAATTAGTCCAAGGAGGCCAATGTGGACGTGCAGTTCCTCAAACGGCCACTCGAGGGTGGTTCCGAAAGTGAGTCAATCGCCACTGACCTCCATGATAAAATGTCTTCATTTACTTTTAGCCACAAAACTCACAAAACTGTTTTGGACTGTAAACATGATAGCTCGTGTTAAATTATACCGAGGCTTGAACTTATGCAGGATGGGGCTGCTTTGAGGTACGTCTGGGTGCTGTCTCAGTTTGCTAGCTGTTGTCCGTTTTTTAATTAGTTCACAAGGGCCGCCTACTCTTTGCCTCAACACTGTTCCCATGGGTGACATTACAGAAGATTCGTCCATCTCAGTTAATGAGCTTATCCTGAATTCAAACATATTTTCATGACAAGCCATAAATAATTATCACTTACATAAGAGACACTAGAGGAAAAGTTAGAAGGATTTGTGTCAGCAAGCTACCATGAAAGTTCAAACTGAAATATATTTACAGGAAATATCTGTATGCAAGTATGCATGAATTCAATGTACATTCTGTGCAGTGCACTCAGATTTTTAGACTTTAAAATGTTCATATGACACTGTTGTATTACAAATTGCACACGGTAAAAAAAAATGAAATAAAACCAAAAACTGGTTAAAATAATAATGTTAATGTAAATGATTTTGACGTGAGTTCCCCCAGCGGTTCCTCCTAGTAGATACTGTTTCCAGGCAGGAAATGTGTTTGTGGAAAACCTGGATGGATGAGGTGTGATATGATCATCGCTCTCTGCTGCAGTTTCTGTTGTCTTTCTCCGTATGAAGAACAGAGCCAGCCCTCTGTCATTGTCACATGGACCAGATACTGTTATCCAGAAGGACTGAAGGTATTTATCACGTTCAGCATGATATGTGTGTCACTTTATTACACGTTCCTCGGGATAATCTGTGACTGTCATTTACATCAATATGGTTACATAACATGCTCCATCTGTTGCCTACTGCTAGCACAGGGGGGAGACAAACATGCATATCTTTACACAGACAAGAATCTAATTATTCAATTAGGGACTGTATTGAATGAATAACTGATTCACCACAGTTTCCATAATAACAACACAGATCATTACTGACTCTGTAATGCAATTTAGAGCGACCGTGGAGGCCCATCATTCATGGGAACGTACACTTTTTGCTCCCATTATCCTGCAGTAATCTTAAAGTGGCATCATTAATATAAATGACTGTGGAGTGAATGGCTTTTAATATATATTGCATTGATTAAATCAAGGAATCACACATCATTTGCGTTCACTTGCCCATTAACCAACATATCCTTTCTGACATAAATCTTGTCCCTGACTCTTAATGGAATTGATGAAGAGGTCTCCGTGGTCTGGTGTGAGAAACTCTTGTTACTTGTGTAAGTAAATGAAAGAAGAAGAAAAAAAGTGGGGGTAGCACAGAGTTGGGGGGAGAAGTAGACAAAGCCTGCTGAGCTCCAGAGGTTAGTCCCCACCACCACTCCACCACCACAAGGCCCACAGGAATGTGTGTGTGAGGGAGAGTCCTGGATCCTGTATTGTTGTCTGTGGTGCATCCTGCTCTGCAAACACTGAAGAGCTGCGATACTCAGAGACTTTGAGGCTTGGACTTGGGAAGCAGCCTGTAATGTGGGAGGTCTGGAAACCCAACAGCCACACAAGGCAGCATGTGATAGAGTTGCTGTTTGTTGTGTGAAAGCAAAAAAAAAAGAAAAACTCTGTGGTGCAGTTGTTTAGTCATGATGAACTTCTTCTCTCCTAAGAAAAAGTACTTTGATGTAGTTTAACAAGGGTGGACATCTTCACCGTTTCCTGCACTTTTGTTGTATTGAATGCACTATTTTGAATGTGTGTGTTCTCCTTGGTTTCTGCTTCACTGTCTTTTTTCCTTTAGATGGGGCTGTGCTAGCTGTTTCCAGCGTTTAAGCTAAGCAAACTGACAACTGACCAACCAGAGGGGTCCTACAGTTACAGCTGGTTTTGGCTTCTGCGCCAATTTGATGTCGTAGCTAGTGCAGAGCATACGCAGACCCTACGCAGATCCTAACGTCCTAGCCGACTTGCACCTCCCCAGAAATGTAACTACGTGTCACGCCGACGCAGGGCGCAAGAGCTGCGATCGGTCCGCTTGGTAGTAGCACATTTCCGCTTTAGTATGTCCAGCTGCTTCTCCATCTCCGCAGCTTTCGAATTGATTGTTTTGGATCAATAAAGATGGAGCTCATCGAGGAAAGGTTAACTGAGGAGGTTCCGAGATACAAACATTTGTATGACTCGTCTTTGGCAAAATTTGGGTGAAATTTCAGCGAAAGTTTCAGTCGCCATTGTTGAATGTGAAGCAGGGAGTGGGAAATGAAGCAGGAAGTAGAAACAAAAATGAACTCGACTGACAAAAAAGACACAGCGCTGACTGGCGTTTGGGCGGCGTTGTTACAGAGCGAGACAGACTGATGAGCGCACAGGTATAAATGACTACGTGTGTAGGTTACGCCGTCTATGTCCCACAGTACCTTAAATGAGCCTTTAGCCAAGTCCTGACTTCATATGTAACTGTTGCTTGATTGGACAAACAATATCAATGTGAAGGTCCCTTCTCTTTGCAAAAGTTTGAAAGCTTTGTAATAATAGAGTCTATAGAGAGCATGCAGGCAAGACAGCTAAAGTTAGCAACTATGATAACTTTGGAAAAATTCCTCCACAATGCAAAACTTGAATTGGGCCGACAGTAATCTCTTTATCCAGTCTATAGGCTACATCAGAGGTGTCCAGTGTGCTAATCTTGACTTGGTCACTGTAAAAGTAACTGACAAGCCAAAAAAGTGTGGGCACCTGAAGGATACATGGTTGTATAACAATAATATACTATTTTAAGCAGTTAATTTGGGATTTTTGTCATCTATGTTACACCTCAGAATAAAATTAATGAGGCAGAAATGGCTATGGCTACTTTCAGGTAGTGTGTAACTTAAATGGAATGAACTTTAAACTGCTCTAAAGGTATTTTTTATCATTCAAGTTGATTATCCGTACACGTTTAATGAAGTTACACACTGCATGCCAGAAAAGGGCCCCTGCATCTAAAAGTAAGAGACAGGTGTGTCAAGGGCGCTTCTTCTTTAGCTGTATTTATTTCCTTACTGGTTCCTTCTCTGTTGTACTCAACAGTGATAAAGTCAGAGCACTTTGTCGATGTTTAATCTGCTTCAGATTTGCATACACTTGAAACGACTGTTAACCACAGCAGGACAATTGATTTGTCAAACAAAGTAATTTCCCTCCCTGCAGCAGTGTACAAGTGTACTCTGCAGCACTCTTAAGCACTTCTCAGTTCAAGTGAAGGAGATTCTGGGGTGATTTCAGACAGGAGGAGTGCAAGAGGTGTCTGGCTTGACTTCCAGCTCAGCGCCCACAAACTGCACTTCACCTTCCAGCTGCTCTCTGTCCCTTCGGATTCAAGGCAGGGGCCACAGGGAGGGAGGGAGGAAAGAGGAGGGGTTTTGGAGGTGGTGGTTAGTGGACGGGTGGGGGCATGCTCTTGGGCGTATAGGCCCTGGAAATTTCCGTTGTATGTTTCAGTTCTTTTCAGGATGGGAGGGTTTTGGAGTTGGACTTTAGGTGGGGGGGTACTTGAATTTGGGTCTGGGGACTTGGCAACCAGCCAGCCACAGCAGGAAGCTTTTGCTAGTTTCACACGGACAAAAAAGTAGTCCTGGACACTGCTTGGTTATCTGAGCGCAGCACTCCAGTCTTCACCCAAAAAAACAGGAACTCATAAATGTGGTCTGCACGGGTGGTGGCACAGACTGACTGCTGCTTTCTTACAGCTGCACTCCACGCCCATAGTTCCTTACTTTGCGTTGAAAAAGTAATTTGATAATGTCCATTTCTACAGATCTCATCTATAAACCTGACTTTTTCCTTTGTATTGTAAAAGTCCAAGCTGCCAAGCATTCATTGTGGGTTAATGTTAAATTAGTCATGTGTCAAGTGGCCTTGTTTACTTGGAAAACGTCACCTCAGCTGGACTCAGTGTGTAAACATCCTCATCTAGCGAATCTAAACAGGCAATCAATCAGACCCTATTTTAAGTACATTTAACAACAGGGAACCTGACATGTAACCACAGAAAAAAATAATTTGAATAAAAACAGCAAAGAGTATTTATAGCCTGCATGTCCACCTCACAATTTAAATTCTGGTATTGAAACTACAGTAGAAGCAATAAAACAAGCTCTATAATTGTAGCATGCAATAGTTTTTTTTTTAAACTATAGCAATGCTGTAGGTTTATTTGGCTTGGCAAAAGTCCAGCCTCTGAACCAGAGGCAGGAAGAAGTGGAGCAGAGCCAGAGCCAGTGGGCCCGGAGAGCGGGAGGTGCTGCTGTGCATCAGGTGGAAGGGATGTGTGTGTGTGTTCCTGTGTGTTCGAGAGGGGAGGGTTGCTGGGGGCAGGTGGAAACTGGTGTTTCTTGCTGGAGGCTCGGGGCTCCTAGCAGGTGGATGCTTGGAGAATGGAAATTTTAAAAAAGGAGGGATTAAGGGGATGAAAGGAAGCCAAGGATTACTCGTCTCCTTTTCTGCATAAAAGATAGAAAAACAAGCCACGGGTCACTTAATATGACTCCCATTTGCAGGCGGAGGCAACATTTATTGCTCAGTGACAATAGACATGATCAGAAACTGCTCATATTTTGGAAACCAATGTTTTTAAAAAGAAACCTAACAAATTTCTATACATGCAGTGTAGCAGTGGGAAAAAGTTGCACAAGTAAAACATAACTGAACATTTTAGGGACTCAAATAATCAATAATCTATATTTTTATTATCAGTTAATCTTTTTTTTTTTTAATATAATCTATGGAATGTAGTTGAAGAAGCAGGCTTGGGATTGACCTATGCCTAATAAGAAGACTGATGTGAGAGGATGGACTGAACAAACGCACTCTCCTCTCAACATCCACAGCTGCCTTTGAGCACCTAACACCCCTCAGCTCCCCAGGCGGCTGCCCACGGCTCCGAGTGTGCTCACTATTTATTGTGTGTGTACAGTTGGATGAGTAAAATGCAGAGGTCAAACTTACGACAGTGAAAGGAGAAAATAAAATGAAAAGTACCTGCCACAGTTTAGTTTTGTCTTCGGTAGAGTTAAGAAATTATCACCTGAGGAAAAGAAACTCGAGACATACTTCCACATTTTCAAAAATACACTTGTTTGTTGTCAAGACAGGAAGTGTTACTCTTAACCTGAAGAGCTTAGATCAGCAAACTTGTCCCTTTCTTCTTTCAGATCACGTCTCAAAACATACCTTAAAATTAAATGTTTTCTTGAACAGAACATTAGCTGGATTAGATCATTGTAGTATGGGAGGCCTAAGCTTTAACAACTTATTGGTTTACTGAAAACTGCTAGCTCTGTTCAAAGCTACAAAAATCCACCGACTGGCACTCATTAAAGCACTAAAAACATGTTATAAAATAAAATCTTCAGTGTGTAAATATGATGTCTTACGGCCAAGGTATGACTATTAATAGGTAGGCAGCAGTGACTTTGTCATGTCCCTGCGGCTCGCTTGGCAACCCTAAAGTAATAAAAAATACTTCAGGTAGTCACTGCTCCTGTAGACGCCTGTAAAGTAATGTTTGCACTCCTGCACAAACACCAATATATTAGCTGCTCGCAATTTGTTTCCCCCTGCTACCGGAGTTTAAGCTAAGCTAACAAGTTGTTAGCTGTGTGGCTTGATTTCAAGAAAGTGAATGGAAAGTTTCCAAAATCTCAGACTGCTCATTTTAATGTTGAGTCAGTAAAAAGAGTTATTGGCTGTCAACTTACTATATAAGGAACATAGACATAGACCTACTTTAAAATGTACACTATATTGTCTTATGGAGTTAAGCCATAAATATTTGTAACATGTGTGAGTAATCCAATAAAAAATGTGCATAAATTGTAATTGCGATTGTTTACACCCAAGTCCTCACTCACAAGAAAAAGTAGTTCTAATAGAAAAAGTTCTTCAGGTTGTGCTCTGTCTCCTTTTATCTGACTGAAAATCAATAGGCTCTTATCAAAATAACAGTGAAACGGCTCCCTGCTCGTCTGCTCTGGCTCTTCACCCTGGCTAGTTTGTTTTGTGTTGTTGTGCATTGGTGAACATGGCCTCTGCTGTGGATCCCGGTACACAACATTATTTATTCATGGTTGGGAACGATAGATGTGGTGCGAGCTTCTCCAGAGTATTGTCCATGTGTTAGCCGGCCTACTGTACACACTAATGTAATATGAGTCCTCAGGAGGCGTACTAATAGCCGTTCATGTGTTAACACTCCACACTATTTATCTGTGTAATAACACTGCCGTTAATTATAATTAGTGCCCCATCGTTGGAATGTGATTTATCTCTCCCTGAAGAAGTGCAAGATCAACAGCGAGTAAAGTGTGACCTTACCGGTTTTATTTGATCACCGCCACGCTGACAGCAGTTCACCCTCTCATAAGACACCTCTAACATGGGAAAACATCAGGACTAATTGCTCCCTATAAGACACTCTATAATCAGCCTCTGAGGACTGCTGTATCATTTTACACAATGCTGCAGATAATTTAATTTCCACCCAGGGAGCTTTCAGCCTTAGCCTGTAATAGAAAAGTAAGATTGCTGCCAGATTTCCAACATAAATGCCCCTGTATCAAAATGATCACGAAATTCGTTTTCCCCTATTGATTGTTTTTCTAAAATTAAACTCAGTCTTCAGCACGACAGATTTATGAATTCAACTCTGACATGCGTGACTTTATCCATCAATCATAGTCTCTCACTTTTGTAAATTTTAATTTTCCGCAAACACATTAGGGATCGGAGTGTCCATAAAGTGTGCATAATCACAGCAGATTAAACTTGAATCGAGCCCGGTGCAGATTCATGTACACCGACAGTGATACCTTTACATTATGCTGCTTCCGTCTGTCACTGGATGCAGTAATTGATGTGGCACTGAGAGCTGCCTCCTTTCTCTAAACATAAATTATGAGGGAAAAGGTGTTAGACTTGGCTGTCATTTAATGAGATGTAACAAAGTGGTTCGGCTGCAGACAGTTTATGTAATCATTTCCTTTGGTGGAAAGATAAATCTCAGTTTCGCAGCCTGATGAGCAATGCATCATTAGAGTACTCTGCACAGGCAGATAATAACATGCTTTATCGTGGATTGTAATACTCCAGATAGCTACGCTGCAACATCTGATCATCTCTTGGGAGTGAGTGTGTGGCGGCTCGCTTTCCATCTCCAGCTTAAGAAATACACAGCATCTACAATAGACTGCAGTGTGGAGGGGTGTCTCACTTTGATCTTTAAATACCCTCTAACGTTAAGGCACGCTCATTGGCTTTGATATTTTTTTTTTTTTTTTTTTTTTTTTACAACTCCTGGGCAAAATGCAGACGCTCCCTTGAATCTCCTCCGAGCTGTAGTACAGCGGAGAATGCGTGAACACCTATCCTCTCTTTTTATTTTTTTTGCCTCCTCCCTCCAACACCACCACCACCATCTGTCCCTTTCTTCCATTTCATGTGCTCAAGCAATATCCACACCCCTCTCATAGCAACAGCACGCCGCCGCCGCCCCCGCGCCTTGCAGTGAATTTTTCTTCCCCTGGATCTTCGCCTCGCACCATGCAGACGGTCCCTTGGCCTTGCCTGACTGTTCGCTGTTCCCCCCTCCCCCACCAGCCGTGCTCCTGTTTCACTCAAAGATGGCGTCGGCTCTAGAGCCCCTGGTCTCTGGCTGCATTTTTAGGCTTGTTGTTGTCTTCGTTTCGCACGGTTTTGGCACCTTCTCCTCGGCGGATCGACACGGAATTCCGGTGAGTATGAGCGGAAGCCGGATGGGGAGATGTGAGATTTTTTCCGCGACCCGCTTTTAGCCGAGCTCCCCCCTCGGCAAACCAGAACCGGACCAGCTCTGGCTTTCCGGGGAACCGCGAGAGGTAGAAGGGAGAGTGGGGTACGGAGGGATGGTGATCGCGGAGGTGGGTGGGGGGTATGGAGGGGGGGAAGCCGAGGCCTAGCTACTCCGCTCTAGCGGCCTTGTCTTCACCGCACCACAGGCTGTATCGTTACGTGGGAGGGCGGCTGATGGAGGGAGGAAGTCAGCGAGGTGGGGACCGCTTGTAGGGATACGTCTGAGCGGGCTGAGGCTCTTCGCCCATGCTGAAGGCTCAGAACTAGGCCGCGGAACATGTCCTGCTGCAGAATCCGCCGCTAAGATATCTTATATTTTGCTCTTGCCCGCTAGCCGAGATGGCCGTCTGCAAGTTGCATTGTGCCTTTTTACAAGGCCTCAATCTCACGTTAATATCTGAATGACATTCAGAATGAGATTATTCGCTGTGTTTACTGCAGTGTAAAGGTTTGTATTGTCAGCGACGTCGGCCGAAGGGGGAATGTTGGCTTTTGTACTGGGGCGCTAGCTAACCTCCCGTTTCATGCTGTTTACATTTCAGGTTAGCGCGTAACGTTAGTAACATAATCGTAACGTTAGCTCGTTGGCTAGCTCCTAACGTTAGCTCGCTTAACAACAGCAGTTAGCGGGAAGGTTTGTTGTCACATACTTCGCCGCCTGACACAGTATCAGCGAAAGTAAACAGCACGACAGGAAACTGTTTGGCAATACGATAGTTAACTTGGCTTTGATTTTTAGCCGGCCTCTTGGCTAATGTTTGCTAACTGCTGCTGTGCTTCGACTGCATCATGTTTACGTTAGCAACCCAACTGTCCCAAGTTGTCAACTTTTTAGTTTTTAGGACAACGTTGTTAACTGTTTACTTAATAATTTACACCACTATGTGACATATATGTGGTATTACTAATGCTTATTAGATGTTGTGGTCACAGTTTTTTTGCAGACAGTACTGATCCTTTACTAAACGGAAAATAAGTGACCTGCATAATTGTTTACAAAAAATTAAACAGGCTGATTAGAGGTGACTTATCGGAAGAGTGCTTTCTCCTCTTCCTAATTTCCAAGTTAACAGTGGTGATTTCAAGAACATCATGGTGGTGTTTCAAAAGGAAAGCATGGCTTTGTTTACATACTGTGTCTGAAAACATAACGTAGTGTGCCAGTGTTGTTTAAAAGCGCTATCCCCTTTATGGTCATTTGTATCTCATGCATATTAATCATATGTTTAAGACTGCTGTGATATTTTATTCACTATTTAACATAAATAGTTTCACCTATTCTCTGTAGTGTTTCTCTAACCTCTGTCTCTCTGTGTTGTTTTCTTTTTTACCACAGTTTTCGTCAGCTACTGAAGTGCAGTAGGCATGAAGGTGATCAGCCCTGGCTGCTCCCTGGGGTGAGATATCTGTTCCATCCCAGAGCTGAGAAGGCCAGACTGCTGGAGGAGCAGAAGATAGCAAAACGGAAAAAGAGAAGACGAGGAAACTTGGATGGAGAGGAGAATCATCTTCTTCTAGAGTGCTGTTATCCACATGAGAATATTTGCTGTTTTGCTCCCGCTTTTATCACTAAAACACGAATTTCATGTCCTGGAGGTCATGGTCATCTCCCACAACTCCCATTGAGAATTGGCTTGTTTGCAACACTAAATAGGTGTTATTACCTGTGTACAGGATTTGTGACACTTTAAGTGGGAAACACCTCATTTTTGTGAAAGGCCCTTTTATCATCAAGATCTACTCTACCCCTATCTTGTGCATTGTGAATACCTTGATAATAGACCTGCTACTTCCTCCACTCCCCCTGCTTCTTGCCAGGGATTTTCACCTGGCTAGGAGAGGGTGGTGGGTGGACCAGAATTTATTGGGTTGACGGTTGCCTCGGGGGTTTGTGCTATGATCAGCTGCTCCTTTCCGTGCTGCTCACACTCGGCTTCAGAGGGACTCTCTGTGCGACCCCAGGACAAGGGATAGTAAGCAGTTAGAGGGCAAAGAGGAAAAGGAGGCGGCGGCGCTACGGCGCAGGCCCGGTGTTTCCTTGGCTTACAATATCTATTTTTTGTGTGCGGTCATTGCAGTAAGGCCCCAGGGCCACTGCACCCTCCCAGACCGCTGCCATGGTGAAACTGGCAAACCCAACGTACACTCAATGGATCCTAGAGGCCATCAAAAAAGTTAAGAAGCAGAAACAGCGACCATCAGAGGAGCGCATCTGCAATGCAGTGTCCATGTCCCATGGTCTGGACCGCAAAACAGTTTTAGAGCAATTAGAACTTAGCGTCAAGGATGGTACCATACTTAAGGTCACCAACAAAGGTCTCAACTCCTACAAGGACCCAGATAACCCAGGGCGCTTGGCTCCGCCAAAGCCCAAGGGGGGTGGCAGCTCTGGAGGAGGAGGAGGTGGAGGAGGAAGTGGAGGAGTTGGTGGCAGCAGCGGTGGCGGCGGTAGCTCTCACTCACATTCGGGGAAGAAACCGGGGCTCGACTGGAACAAGCTCATAAAGCGGGCACTGGAGGGTCTTCATGAGCCTGGCGGCTCCGGCTTAAAGAACATTGAGCGCTTTCTCAAGTGCCAGGCTGATGTGGCGGCCTACCTGTCAAGCAGCGGCTCTGTGGGATCTGGCCTCTTCCACCAGCAGTTGAGGGTGGCCCTGAAGAGGGCTGTGGCACACGGACGCGTGACCAAGCAGGGTCCACTGTTCCAGCTCATCAGCCGTAGCAGCTCCCAGGATGACGGGACCGGGACGGTGTCTTTGGAATCACTCCCACCTGTCCGGTTGCTGCCACATGAGAAAGACAAGGTAATGTCTCTACGTAACGCAAACAAACATGTCGAACTCTGTTCATGAACTTGGACACATTGATAAAGTACATTAACAAAGTAAACATCCCGTCACATTTATGATAGGCACACAGGTGTGATATTTACTATTTGGATGTGCCAAGTATTTCTTTTTATTTGAGAGATTGTGCATAACACTGTTGCCATTGTGTGTTGCTAATCTCTGAGGTGTATTTGAGATCGAGATCAAGATATAAAGAAATAAATGAGTGTTAAGCACACTGTTGTATGCTTTCATCAGATGGTTCTGATAAAATCGCGGATATCCTGTTGAAACAACAGCTGCTGTTGAGGCTGTTGTGACAAGAAATTAAGATATCTGATGTGCTTCTCAGTTAACGTAAGAATTTGATCTGTGATTGTAGAAGAAAACAATCCTTCTGAGTCTTTTTTTATAATCCCCACAACAGATATTCTTGTTGCATAATAGCTGCTGCACTTCCAAAATGGTTTAAGAGTTCTCAACGAGCAACACCTGAGTCCTTGGCACTACATTTTCTCTGTTTGTTCAGACTGGCCGTGCCGTACAAGGCTGTGATTTACTAGAGGATAGTATGGTCTTTGACACTGTGAATGTCGGTTGCGAGTTTTCATCCAGGATATGGTGTAGCACATTACAGTTAGTCTAAAAAACTGCACAGCAACAGCTGTGAAATCGGCAGTTACTGGGAGTATGGAGTTTGCATCTTTGTGTTGACAACATAACATTGTACACAACTACTATGCCTGTGTTGGGCAGTGCCATATTGTGTGGATGTGTGCGATAAAATCCCAGGTGTTTGTGATGTGTTCTAGGCGGGCAATACTGGAGCGATGCTGGGTGGGCGGCTGGTGGGACAGTTTTTCAGCAGCATAGGAGGAGTAGGTCAGGGGAGAGAGTTGCATGGCTCCCAGCCTCCTGCAGTGAGTGTAGACCAGCTGCAGGCTGCTCCCAGTCAGGAGCTGTCAGGAGATGGAAGGAAGAAAGAAAGGAAGTGAGGGACGGGGAGGCACATAGACAAGCAAGAGAGAGGTGGTCTGTAGTGGTGCCAGAGGGAGAGGCCTGGATGACGCAAGCTCCGGGCCTCTCTAACCAGAACAGGGGGAAGAGGCAGGAGAAGAAAGTGAGGGAGACAGAAAGAGAGAGAGAGA
>JASGAT010344753.1:0-11193 GCA_030220025.1 Chelon auratus | reverse complement strand
CCCCCACTCACCCCTTTATCCTTTAGGAAATGATGTGTTGAAATAAATTAGCAAACAAAACAAGGAAAACTCTTGGGAGGCGCACAAAGAGTAAGCACACGGGAACGAACACACCTCAGACGCAACCGGAACGGAACAGGCAATACCTTGTCGAGATGCGGTCTGGTAGATTTCACAAGTTGGAGCTTCTCTGCGAGGCTTTTGGAGGAGAGAAACAATTAAACACGCATTTTTCGAGACAGATTTTCACCTACAAGAAAATATCAAAAGATGGTGCAGTTATTGCATTTACTACTACTACTACTACTACTACTGGGAGAAGTAGAGCAGAATTAATTTACGAAACTGTTTAAATGAAAGTTTAGTCGAGTTTAGGTTTTGGGTGAGCTGCCGTACATCCGGACCTCTTCCACATTATAACATGCTGGACTGACGATAGTAATTTTGGCAATTTGGCCTCGGTCTAATACGTTCCAATTTCTGTGGGAAGCCTGTAGGAAAGTTGGAATATGGATACAAATTTGAAAACAACCGATTCTATGTTGGTCTGGTTTAGTTAATGTTTTCAGAAAAAAGCAGAAAAATAATTTTTAGAACGGTGTGGTTTGGGAATTATTGGCAAGCAAGAAATTTCCCCTTATTTTCTCGCAAATTACTGGAACATTTTACTTCTTCGAGACCCTCTAGCATGAACAGGGATGAAAACAGTGATTGAACTGGTCATAACCTGATGGTCAGCCTCAGATGAGAGCTAACAAGTGGACACCATCTTGTATTTCGGGCTAACAAGTCTAAAAGTTTGTTTATTGTTGGGTAAATAGAGGATAACCAATTAACAAATGCGCCTTCTATTTTAGTTTGTCTGAATCCCTCCACTTTTCTGGAGAAGACGAGGCAATTATCCTTTTATTTTCCTCTGTGTTTCATCTCATAGTATAATGCTTAATGGCGCAGCTCTAAATGGACTTGGGAAGACTTTAGGAATTGCAATTAAATCCTATAGAACACCCACCACCACCCCCAAACAAACTATAGCCCTTGCCCCCCCCCCACATCTCCCTGACCTCACAAGGAGGATAAATGTTGTGTCCAGCTGCTTGAGCCCTGCGTGCTGTTAGTGCCACACAGGCAGAGCAGCGGGGGGCCGCTTCAAACAGCCAGCATGGGACGGAGGGGAGGAGGGGCGGGGACTCTCAAAGACAGGGGGAAAGGAGCTATCTGTTGGGACAAGGGGAACTCCTCGGGAGCCAGTGGACACACACAGCTCTAATCCTCCGCAGCTGGTCCCAGAGACACTGACTCAGGGCATGTAAGAGAGCTTTAACGCGGCGGCCCGCTTCATTCACATGAAAGGATGAACACCGACTCTATTCATAAGAATGACATTCTGCCGGGGACACAATATGATGGCCGTCCTGCGGTGAGACAGGGGGACGCTCAATAAAAAAGTCTGTTAATTAGAGAGAAACACGGGCAGCTACAGTATCAAAGACCGACGGATTATCAGTTCAAACAAACCAGCAACGGATGCCACAAACAAAGCCAAAATAAGTTTTTAATCCCTCAGTGCTACTTTTAAAATACAACACAGTTGCTACACATATATTTTAACCCCAATATTATCACTGAAAACACTGACTTTTGCGCGTACAGTAGGTCAAGTGATAAGTATCGGTATCTGTGCTAGTGAGCAAGTCAAAAGTGTTGTTTTTTTCACCTATGAAAGATGAAGTGTTCAATATCCACGTTGCATTCGCTAAACTCTGTAAATTTGAATTGTCATTTATAGAAATGATCCAGTATATAAACCTTGCAATATGAAATTAGTGTCAGTGTCTTGTCAGCTGTGACACTGTATTTGACTTTCAAGTCATTTTCGACGAATTTAAATAATTCAAGGAGCAAATGAATAGGTTTTCTGTTCATAAACAGTGAAATGGGACAGAAGTAACTCACTTTGCTCCATCCTTAGTGTCGAAGGAATGCAGATCCAGCACCTCAGAGAGGTCCACCCTGTGGAAGAAGATCTCAGATTATTTTAATTTCATATTCAAACACACCACAGAGGTTAATAAATAATGCAAAAATGCCACCAAACAATATTAAAGGTAATAACGTGAGCTGTCTCTGGAAATGTTTTTTTGATTAACCCCTCGCTGCCCGGTGTCTTTCATCTGCTCACCCTGGTCTGAACTCTGTGGGAGTTCCCAGACCTTTGATACACGCTGCTCGTGTTAGCCAGATGCTACCTGGGTTCAATAACGCAACACGCTAAATGAGAGGGTGCATGCGCACACATATCTGGACGCGTGCACGTGCACAAACGTGCCATCCTGTCCGGTTGGTGACCTGGGGTCAGAGAGCAAAGACTTGAGGGTAACTGGACACCGTTGAAGGTTTGGTGTTTACTCAGGGCACAGCGGTTCGTGTTTGCATATGTGCGTGTCCCGGGCACAATGTCACGCCTGAACTGCTTCATCTTTGATACAAAGATCTGAGCAGGAGTTACACCGGACCCAGCGGGAAAACTGGCCACAGAAAAGCTACTTAACCCTGTCTCACGGATTGATCCTCTGTTTGTTTGGGGGAGGAAAAATGACTTACCTTGATCTCTGGGTTTCAAGAATCTTGACAAGACCATTTATAGACCTGAAGTGAAAGAAAACAAACACTTCAGACTTACTTTCATTTATTCCAAACAACAGATGCCTTAGAAAAGAGATGATGGGAAGTATGTTGACCTGACAGTGTCTCTGACTTGGTTTAACTCCTCTTCATTCACCAGGTCTGTCTTGTTGATAATGGTCAGGTCGGCGACAGCGATCTGTCTGAAAGGGCAGATTAAAATACAACATTGGTTTAATGCGGCATGTTGATATACTCATTATAATGTGTCTGGCACCAACAAGAGAGAAGGAAATCCGCCTTGAATGTCAAAAATTAAAAACAGCATGATTTTGCGTCTCGCATTTTTAATTCCAACAAAGAAAAACCCAAAGTATATGAGTCTTAATGGTGGCAGTGGGTAATAGGTGCTAAACTTTGATGTGAGCGGAAGTCTGTTCAGTTTGGAGCTGAAAACACAAAGAAAAACTGCAAAGTGCATGCAAGGGGTCTTCTTTTCATTTGTGTATGTGTTCAACAACAACACCACTACACAGCTGCTGAAGAGATGAACTGGGAGGCAGACAGATCTGTGGCAAGAGTACGGCTCTCTTCAAGTTATGAAACCTGGTGTGGTAGACACTAAGCATTCAGTCTTTATGGTAAAAAGCCTATATGCAACTTGTGTCTGCATTGCAAATACATACACTCACTCGCCAGTTTCATAGGCACACTTGTGAAAATGAACACAGCCCTGCCTTAAATCCCTCGTCTTGACTTGAAACAGTGTAAGAAAGGTGGTAATTCAACTGTATGATGTAGTAGTTTGGGTGTGCTTTTAAATGTTTTTTCTGTTATTTAGCCTTGCCTGCTGACTAGAAAGGGGCTGCCATATATTCAATAGTCCTGCGAAACCACAGCCTCCAAAATGTAAACACAGTCGAATCAACCTTCAAGAAGCTAAGATTTAGTGTAGGACTGACATATTAGAGGGCATTTGTTTTCCCTAATGCACCTAATGAGCTGGCAAGTGAGTGTAAAGCTATCACCAGCAGCTGGCAGCAGGTAGTATCTCATGTGCTTAATACATTTACACGGACAGATTGCAGCAAACTTACCTGGCCGCCTCATTGACGAGTCCGTCCGCTTTCTCCTCTGTTAGTTGCTGCAGAGACAATGAGCATAACTTAGTTTGCTGCACAGCCTGATAAAAAGGCCGGCGTGTCATCTCGGCGACTTTCCCAACAAGCGGAATAACCACAAGAGATCGCTTTTCATTTTTTCTGTTTGCGTCTGTGCTTTCGCACTGGGGGTGGCTGCATTTTCCAAAACGGTTTAATATGTAATAACAGACAGAGCAGGAGATGTTAATCTAGATCCTGACCAACCCCCCGTCAATCTGTCACTGCGCCAGTCACCACAGCTTGATCTCTAAAGAATTGAATGGCAAAAATGTATTAAATAAAACTTGATAGAATGGCCGACCGCCGCCTACATATAACATCATCGGTATCGTGGGATGTGCGAGGGCAAGGGCAGGCGGATATGTGATGAGACAGATGAGAGGAGATTCAGGTGAGTGGATGTGACACTTCTATTACAGGGGTCACTTCTCTGATATCAATTACTTCGTCAGGATCTCCTTCTTTCTGTCAGGACCCTCCCTTCACCCTGCCTCCGTGCACTCTCGAGGACAGAGCCTAGGCCACGAGACGTGTCACCTCACCGAGCTTGACACCTTCAAATTAGAGCCCATTATCGAGGTGTCACTTGTCCCGTTCCTTTTAAATACTTCACAGAGCGGGGCAGGATGTGAATGCTGTCGTTCAGCGGGGGTTTACGAACTCTGCCGCAAATACGCTTTGAAGTTTGGGAACAACGTGATCGAGGCTGCATCTAATTCTTATTTTCAATACTGCGGAACTTTAGGTTTAGGTTTTTAATTAAAAAAATTAGCCTATAAAGTGTCACACGCTTTATCCCAAAGATGACAACAGGTCCCAAACTGTAAATGAATTATCACTTGATCATCTCCAACCAAAATAAATTTTTCTAGTCACATACCTGCAGTCCATATTTGGCGTCGATGACAGTGACGATGCCTGGATGAAGAAAATAAACAGGATCAAAGCGAGCGCCACAGTTTGTGCACAATCTGCTCCGCGTGCAGCCTTTTGGTGTTTAGTCTTTAAGACACTCTCTCTGTATTATTTGAACAACACTTTTGGTCTACCGGCCTGTCACAACAGAGCGGACAGCTGAGTATTTAGTGCGGGGAGCAAGACACAGTTCATCCAAACACTCTCCTACCGTATGACTGGGGCAGGTAAATAAATATGTTAGACACAAAATATGTGAGATAAAATGTCTGAATTATGCACATTTGACAAATTAGTTAAGTAGCACAAAAAAGCCTGACACCTACCAGTTTTTATTTTAACAGAAAGTTGGATCCATGCAGTAAGTTACAAGTTAATCTGACACAAACAAACGAAGTACGAACACCCGCTTACCGTCCAAGTAGATGTCGCTGCCAAGCTCTGCATCCACCCAGAACATGGAGGCCACGGCTCCTGTCAGAGGCACAAACATATTCCTTCAAAGTTATTTCAGTTAATTAAAAATATTTAATGTAAGTCTATATTTAGTAGATGCTCCTTTGGTCGCAATCACTTCAGGCTCGCACGGCAAATTAAATTAACCATGATTTATTTATAAAAGAAATAAAAGAGGAAAACATCCAAGGGCACCGTGCATACACACAACTCAAGTGTGTGTCGAGGAGAAAAGTTGTTTCAGGCAGTCAAAGGAGGCCACATTGTTTTCTTTCACTCGTCTGCATTCATTCTTCTTCAAAGGAATAGAGGAAGCTGATGCTAAAAAAGCAGCTCTTTGCAGAAATACTTGATTTATAGGGCGCTTAGTCGCACAGTAAAGAAAGTGCGTTGTTTCCTCTAAGCAATTACTTTAAGGCTGCAAATAGTTGTTTTTGAATAGTGATTCACTTGCAGTCTTTTTTTCCAGTTGAAAAAATAATCACCCATTCAACTCAAAGTTAAATGGTCTTACTGCAAATATTGCACATGTACAAATGCAAATATACTTAATGTGTACATGTATACATGTAGTATGACTTCTGATTTAGATATTTATGGAGTAATTTAGGTTAATTCCCTGTGTTGTTGCCGTTTTATCTTAAAAGGGACAATAGTGAATCCTCTCATCATCATTCACATTATAGCTGATTATTCAAACATGTAATAATGTATATTTTTTCACGAATCTATTTAGTAATACCTCCTTTATCTTTAAAGTTGGTAAAGTGTTATTGTCCGAAACCCTGCCTGTATTGTTTTTCTGTCTCAGAGAAAACCAATATCACAATCTTTCAATTGTTTATGTCCTCCTGGTACATTTGGTTTGTTTCTATTTCCCTGCAGATAAGGTTATCACAAGAGCCTCTGTTACCATGCCAGCCACCGCTTGTTCACATAATGCACTTTTGTCAAACTGCCAACCGAGAATAAGAAAGCATTGTAAATATTTGATGGGTGCGTAATGAAAACACTGTTTTTGAGTGGCATGCTTCACATAACTCATCCAGCCTGCCCGCGCACGGAAGCAGAGAATCCCCCAGGGGAGTCTTTATGATTGGCAGCGCTGCCAGAGCCAATGACAGGCCTTGTCCCAGTCCATAACAAGCCAATGACATGGCAGAGGAGTGAGGGCAGCCCCAGTCTGAGTGTGCTCTGTTGGTTCCGTCTGTGAAGCCAAGTGGTGTGTGTCTGCTGCCCGCGCCGCTACCTCCTGACACCTGTCACTTAGCGGCACACTCCGATCACCACAGCACTCCCCCCTGTAATAGCCTAATATTGATTTCCTCATTCAAATCTGAGACGACAGCTAGCTGGGTTTTTTTGGGGGGATAGAGGGGGGTCTTGATCATCCCATCACAGCAGAACAAGATGGATCCTCAGTTATTTATCAAATGTGTTATTGCTGGATCTATACAATGATCAGGCATAACATTATGACCACCTTCCTAACATTGTGTAGGTCTCCCTTGTGCCTCCAAAACAGTTGTGACTAATCAGAGAATGGACATGGGCCTTCTGAGGGTGTCCTGTGGTGTCTGCCAACAGAATGTTTGGGGCCTTTGGGTCCTATGAATTGAGAGGAGGGGCCTCTGTGGATCATCCCACAGATACTTGATCAGTTTGGGATCTAGTGAATTTGGAGGCCAGGTCAAAACCTTAAGCTGTTTTTCATGTGTTTTTAGTTGTTCCTAAAGCATTTTTTGTGTGTTCCTATGTCAGGCTGCATCCTGCTGGGGATGCTTACTTCTCCTGGTCATAATGCTGTGGCTAAATGGAGTATGTACACACATTCATAGAACTGATATTCCCTGATGGCAGTGACCTGTTTCAGCAGGACACAAAGTAACAATGATATAGGAATGGTTTCAGAACCACAACAATGAGTTGTTTACTTGGTCTCCAAACTCCCCAGATCTCAATCCAATTGCATCTGTGAGATGTGCTGGACAAAGAAAGTCCCCATCAATTTGCAAGACAGATAAGGGTCAGATACCATAGCCCACCTTCAGAATGGGTGTCCAATGGGTCAGCATTGTTTTTGCAGTGTTTGTGATCCATAAATATTGGTGTTTGTGATCCATAAATATTGCACCAGGATTGCTAAGGTATTTTGAGTAAAATTAAAACAGAATTAACCATTATTAACTGTACGTGCATGTACAGTTTATTCTCCAACATGGCAACAGTCTGTCCGACAGATGAGTTTGCATCCCAATAAAATGATCCACTTGGCCTCTCAAAACAACTACCACAGGATATGAAGAGGTTACTTAAATGTTGTCATTTGTAAGATCCCTGCACTGTACACAAACTGTCAGCAGGACCTATTTGAATACCTTTTTCTCGTTAGTGTGTTCACCGTCTGCCACCCACAATATAACACTGAAAGGCATTACATTCTAGGTTTATGCTGCTCTCAAGGCAAAATTGGGCATTCAGCAAATTAATGATTCAAATGCGATTAATTACTTTTTCAAATACAGCAGATGCTGCCAGTGTAATGTCAAACGCCTGTGGCATGAGCTGTTTCTGTATGTGTTTGTGTGTGTGTGGGCTGGAACAACCTCATTGCCTCCAGCCCACACACACCTCCCCACAAAACAGCTGCTAACTCCGGTTTGACTGTCTATACGGCCCAAAAGCCAGACAAACAACAGTCTACAATGAAATACAAAAACACTGATTATTTATTGTTATTTCACTAAATGTATGTATTTATATTACCTGGATCAGCGAGTCCTGTGGTTTCTAATAAAATGTAGTCAAACTTTCCTTTCTTCTCCATCAGGTTTTCAATGGCTTTAAGACCGTTGTCCCTGAAAAAACATTGAACAATCAATAATATTTAAAGGACACAGCAACTCGCAGTACAATTCAAGCTGTACAGCAAAAATTGAAATTGATTTTCAGCTTCAATAAATGCTTGAACACCAAACAGACTACAGCAGTTACTCCTCGTACTTGACGGAGCAGCAGAGACAGCCATTTCTCAGTTCCAGCCACTCCTCATACAGCTCTCCTGCCTGGCTCACAGCGAGGGACTTCTCAAGGGCGCTGCCTGCAGAGAGTCAGCAGAAGCTCAGCTAAGACTCAGCAATTTCTACCAAAAATGTTGGTGTACATGTTCTACAGAGGTCTACAGATTTCCAAAACTCAAACACAAGATTTTTTACTCTAACTCAACAAATTCTGACAACAAAATAAATAAATACTACCCCCAGCTTAATTAAGCATACATGGAAAGTAACTGTATTGTAAATCAAATGCTTAAAATCTCAGGACACATGCTAGTTCTGGTGGAAACAAAGTTTGTTACTATGCTGCTCTCTTGTGGAGACCTGAGGAACCAACATCAATCAACAGCATCTGTCTGGAGGTTCACAGTCATCCAGGTCATGGTATATCTAAAAGCATTAAAGAAAGGCAACTGGACTTGTAGAGTTTCGTGAAGACAGACACTAATCAAGCGAGTTTCTGGCGGCTAAAGCCCACAGATGTGCCTATTTAAACCCCAACTCCACACCGGTCCTTTAGAACTGAAGACACTACTTGATTAAGTGCAAAACATCTTCGAGAAACTTTACCAAGTCCAGCTGCCTTTCTTTAACAGTTCTGGATATATCAATAAACCACCTGGCTTTGATCTGAACGAAATCGGATGAAATGACTGCTGCTGTTAGTTTACCTTCTCCAAATTCATTGAGTATGACAGCAATCCGCTTGTTGTGTTGTTCAGTTAAGATATAGTTCAGTAGTGTCGTCTTCCCAGCACCTGTAATGAAATACTACTGTTAAAACAGCTTGAGTAGACGTCACCCTAGTTCATCGCATTGAGAATGGACAAACAAACACTTGAGACTATAATCTTCTTTATAAGCTCATTACAGCTGTAAGTAATAATCTCTCTCACCGAGGTAGCCTGTGATGATGGTGACAGGTATCTGCTCTGCAGGAGGACCGGGCTGGGTGTCGATAGGCACCAACTCCGGGCAGTCATCCTCCTCCTCTTCCATCGTCATGCCATCCATACCAGAAATAATGTTTGTCTACAGTCACACAAGCAGGATCTGATCTGATGAATGAACACAGAAACACACATTTAGCGGCTGCATTCACATTGTGATCACTCGTTCATGCGGGCATCCTCATGTTTAGAATCACATTTAATGAGTTATTGTGTGTACTATAGAACAAAAAGAATATGACTTTAAGTTCATGACACGCCTGAGGAAATCCATGAATGAAAATAGAAATCGGTCATGTTTGTTTCATCATATCATCAAATCAAGATGGATTTTTACTACTTAGATCTGTCAGGGGTTTGTAATACTGAGGTAATAAAATGACTGAGTAACTATATTGTGTTGATTTATACAAGACACAATCTAAACAACACAAAAATCGTAAAGTAATTACAACTCCTGCGCCTCGGTCACAAAATCCACTGAATCACAATCATGGAGTCCTACCTGTTCAATAGCAGCGAGAGCAGAAGAAACACCTCTTTTCTTGATTTAAAAATACTTTGAACAGACACCCAAGAGGTCTTTTTAAAATTGCAGCTACTGACAGCGCTCTCCTAGCTATGCTGTTGCTTTAGACAGCGTGCAACACCGTCAATAATCCGTTAAAATCCTGACGCTGCAGCAATGGTTCCGCTTGCGTTGCAGCGATAGAGACACAAGATATGCAACAAGGAAAAGACATAGATATTAAACGACAAATAATTTGTTAATAATTTTAACGTTTACGTGGAAATAAACCCATGTGCTTAGCAGCAGCTTCTTTGCGAGTACTAAACTTGGTGTGATGAGCAATATCCACCGCAAGATGGCGACAGAAACCAGATTATGTCAACACCCTTACAGACAAGGATCAGTATCAAGCTAGTAATAATAATATTAATAATAACAATATAACAATAATAATGTTATTTGACTTTTGGACTATACATTGTACAGTAACTGTGTCTACTAAGGCCTTCAAGTTCTTAGATAAATGATATACACAAGATTCAAACATGATTTTGTAAAATTTGTGGAACCCAAAAGCACATTTGGATCCCTTGGGATAAGCAGCGAAAAAATGGAGGAATGAATGGATTCTACAACTGTTAAGGACAACAATATTACTCAAAACTATATAAGACTACCATCTATCGGCTACACAATAGCAAGAGGATTCCAGATTAAACTACACCTCATATCAAAGGGTTGACTATTGTGTGTTGTAAAGTTAGAAATCTTGTAGCATACACAACAGACACAAAAGATATATATATATATATATATATATGTATATATATGTATATATATATATATATATAAATACACACACACACATATATATATATATAGGCGATCGTGGTCCCTGTGGTAGTAGGAGCACTCGGGGCAGTGACCCCCAAACTGGGGGAGTGGCTCCAACAGATCCCAGGAACAACATCAGAAGCCTCGGTTCAGAAGAGCGCAGTCCTAGGACCAGGTAAGATACTGCGCAGAACCCTCAGACTCCTAGGCCTCTGGTAGAGGACCCAAGCTTGAGGATGACACAAATACCACCCCAAGAGGGTGAGAGGGAGTTTTTTTTTATTTTATTAACTGACACAATTACTGTCACAGAAAAATGTTGTTACATGTGGCTATTTCCTGTCTATCCAGCTTTACGGCATGGGAGTAAATTTCACAAGAACCGATCCATGCCCTCAGGATGTAACCCAGGCAGATAACCCCAATGACACCACAAAGGTGATTCAGCCACACTGCAGAAAACTTCCTCCAAGGAGATGGAGGATGTTACAAAACCCATTTTTCTGCAAGCTAAGGAGTTGGCTAATAATATTCGCCTGTTAAGGCTGGATTTTATACACACAGTTGGAGGAACTAAACTGGGCACACATGCGAAGGCCGAATCACTTTCATGATTAGAGTTAGATTACTGATAACACGCTTATGGTAAATAACACAACAGGTTCTCCAACCCAAAAAAAAAA
>JASGAT010344752.1:0-10683 GCA_030220025.1 Chelon auratus | reverse complement strand
TACATTAATTTGTTTATTCAGCAGGGAATCCGGTAATAAATGAGTCATTTTGGTTTGCCCTCATAACAGGAAACACCACCACTCGCATATATATCTTGAATCCGCCATGAATGAGCAAATACCAACTGTTCTCGATGTCGAGGATCAGAAGTTGTTTTAAATGCTGCAGAGAAAAGAAAAAATATAACTTTTTCTTTTTTATGTCCTATTCAAAATTGGATCTGTCTTTTTTTATTTTCTAAATCTCTTTAAGATCTGTGCTAGGTGCAAGCAAACCCTAAGATGACAGCTCATGAATTATTAAGCAGCTCAAAGAGAACGGCGCGCAATGCAAACTGTTTTTACTACATGAAAAGTTTGACTTGTGTTCGTTCCGTTGTGGGGGCAGAGTAGTGAGGAAAGTGGAGGTCAACTCACGTTTCCTAGAAAGTAGCGCAGTGTGTGTGTTTGTACATCCAGCATGAACGTGGAATCTGGCCCGAGGCGCAACGGCAGACGTCGCTCCCGCTGTAACAGCAACACGGAGCGAGAGAAGAAGAAGAAAAGGGCGACACCTTTACCTGACAGATGAAAATCCGCCGTGACGTGCCACTCACTGCACCGTTTGAATAAATAAACACAGGGGAGGGGGCGCGGCTTCTTCTTCGTTCACCGGGTGCATGCGCGCAAGTTCCTCCTGTCACGGGCCCCTATCCAAACAAAAACTTCAGTTACTTACAATTTTCTGTTAAGCTTGTGGGATTATGACTGGATCTGCAGGTCAGACGTGTAACATACCCTTCAGTATTTCACAGAGGAAAGAAAAAGAAAAAAACTCCCAGAAATGATGAAGGTTTGAGTGATTTATCATGAAAGGGAAGTGTATTATACTGCACAAACACAGAGTGGGCTTTTAAAGTGTCGCCGTGATTTTGTTCTGTCGGATCTTTTTCACGTTGAAATGTTAAGAACGCCGCGTTCGGGGTCAAGTCAGTCTCGCACGCATGTACGTGTACGTGAGAAAGATCTTCAATAAAACTAACCCAGCGCAGCACTTTCCTCACCTTCCTTCACGGCCCTTTTGACACATAAGCCAAACATTCGGCCAATCGGGTTGGAGGCGCAGCGCTTCCTGGATTACGACACTCGGGGCGGCTCTGGCAGAGGGGACGGTGCTTACATAACCTCTGACCCCGCTAATGCATTAATTGAGGGGGGAAGTATGCGCGGGGTCCACATATCGTGATGGAGAGCATTGGTAATTGCCCAGTGACCCCAAGTGCTTTTTTTTTTTTCATCGTCGTCACCCCCCTTGTGCCACCGAGACCCCCCTTCCCTCTGCCGACCTTCTGCTCTGTAAACTGCTGCCGTGTTGTGTTGACATCAATGGGTCCAAGTGGATAACAGCCAGTGACTGTCATTTTAAAATACTTTATTTATGATTGTTTAAATTCAAATCTAGTTTAAATTAGTTTAAAAGTGAGAATGCTGCAATGATTTATCCAGAAATAATCGTTTTAACCCCAACCCTGGTCCAAAGATTATTTATTAATTGGATCGATGACTGTGTTTTAGATGTAATGTGACTCAACTGGACAGTCCCAGCTTTTAATATGAAATGATTTAAACCTAAATTTGCCCCAGTAGCAGACTCACACAGTGACTCATCCCCGTGAGGATGAGAACTCATTCTGAATTCACAGGAATCCTTGTTTCTGATAACGTTTTTCCAGAAAAAAAAAAAGCCTCCGTCTTTCTCCACCTCTAATCCTCGGACCCGCACCAGCCACTCAAAGGCTTGTCTAAGCATTTTCCATTCCGTCTCCCCGTCTAAATTCGAACATGCTGGCTGTTTTGTTGTTTGGCTGCTGCCGGCTGTGCGTACGGCCGGTTGCCTGCGCCGAGATGTTTATGAGTTACGGTGAGGGTGGAAAACATGTGTCCATATTGATTATCATTGCCGAGTCACCCGCGCCGCCCGCGCCACTAGCGGCACCCCCCTCCCCGGAGAGCCTGCTGATCAATTAGGCGTTGGACCTCCTCCCTGGATTCAGACGTAGCAATAACAAACCTTCGGAGAGGAGGAACTCAACCTTGCTAATTAATGCCAGCTTTGTTTTCCCACCTACGTACAAGGACGGACAGACGGACAGATGGACGGATGCCATGGTATCGGGAAAGCACAAATTAAGAGAAGGAGAAGTAAAGAGTTCTCACGGCGTCCAACATCCAAGCTGCAGGGATGGGGAGTTTCCAGCACGCACGCTCGCATCGCAGTCACTCAATCCCATTATGAGAGTTGGCAGAGTGGTCCCGCGTGGCCTACTCTTGAGGACAGCCCCCATGGGATCCAAAATGCATTAAGAAATTAATGTTCACCCTGGGATCTTTCCAAAACCCCAGACTTAACCTGTGGCTTTGAGGGGGGGAGAGAGATGGAGAGAGAGAGCGAAAATGGGAGTCCAAATGAGTCAGGAGGTCGACTATGGAGGTCAGTAATTGATAGGCCCTCTTTTCCACCCCCCTCTACCCACTTGGCGCCTTCTGTTGGCCAATGACAACAGGCCTCAAATAGCAACCTAAAGCAAACACTCCATCGTGACTCTGTCCCGAGTCTGAAATCCGTCATAAAACCTTCCGGAGGAGGCAAAATTTAATGTCTTCTGTGTCTCCAAATCCGGAAACTCAAAAAGAAACAATACAAACATAAAACAGAGTGCCCGCTCCCGACAACAGGAAGTTGACTTTTCAGATACGATCTTCAGATTCTGGTTCGGTAGCACGAATAATGATGGAGTACACTGAATCAGTTGTTTATTTATTATTTTTTTGGGGGGAAAGAAATTGGATTGATTGCGTTGTGTTTTCGTTGGCTGCCCAGCTGGGAATTTATGGGGTCACCGATTGTTGTTAATGGATATTTTGGACAAAATAATGGTCATATTTCTTGGCGAGGGAAGAGAAGGCCGTGATATGTCTTAGAGACACGCTGCGCGTACATTTGAACTTTTAGACAGAAAAATAAGCAACTGAGATGCATTCAGAGAATTTCAAGATTGTCACGTCAACGTAAATGTCTCATGTGCATTCATTCCAATGAATTCCCCTCCGTGTTTTTGCTGGCTCTGCTGCACAATCCTCGGCTAACTAGCGGAGTAGCTGCCGCAGGAAAGTCAACAACTCGCCGACCAGAGCTTGTACCGCTTTTAATCTGCACTTTGCACAAACACCAAAGTACACAGCGGGACATGCCCACCGGGAAGCCAAGCCAGCCTCAGAGGTGTGAAGAAAGTGAAGATTCCCCACACAAGCTTTTTTTTTGTGCGGCATTCAGAAACATTGGAAGCAGCAAAAACCTGGAAGAACTTTGTCAAAAACACGCTCGCTTGAGATTGCTTTTGTCTGTTTTTTTTGTTTTTTTTTTAACGGTCGGATGAGACGGATACACGTTTTCCGGATGAGTTCTGCAAATATTTAACTCACAGCCCCCAGGGTTTGTCCTCATCTTAGAGGCGCAGCTCGTCAACGGCCAACGTACGGCGCCCCAGACGAGCTTTAAAACTACAGCAGAGGCAAAAGTTTTTTAAATAACAGTGGGACACCTCCCTAAGGGCCTCCTCCCCCTCCCACCCACCTGACACGACGATGCATACTCAAATCCCTTTACATGCCGTGTGCATGACTCTATACAGTCGTGAAAGGAAAAAAAAAAAAGGCAAGACAGATTAATAATGATACCACGCAGCAAACTAAATGATGCAAGTCTACTCTTAACTATGGAAGAGAGACATCTGAATAAGATAGCTCACACGTTATTTAGGGAAAAAAATGTATTTCTGGCATGACTTCATCTGTTACCGGAGGAGCAGGAGGAGGAAAAGAAATTGTAGAAATGTCACTTGTAGTGTAAGAAACAACTTTGTTAGACTGATGCGTTTGGGCTCGTTGCCTTCATCGGGGAAACACACTGCAGATTACGATTTAAATAATGTGTGAAGTAAGAAAACGTCATTGTCAAATGTCATTTTAAATGGAAATGACCAATCACGAACATGCACATGTACATCTGAGCCAATAGGGAGCCTGCAAGGTGGACGAGGTCATGTGGCTTCAGGACGACCAGTCAGGGAACGCCTAAAAATGTGGGCTGGGTATATTATCATGTGGCTTCCGGCCAATCATTGGACCAAATTAGTGACATCAGATGACGTAGCAATCTGAGCTCTGTAGTACGACCAAGTCTAGTGTGAACATTTGTGCCTAAGGCCCCGATAGACCCTAGAATCACAGCTGTCTTGTCCCAAGACAGAATGAAACATGGCTAGAAAGAGTGAAGCATGAAAATCGCAATTACTACTTGCCTGACTTCTTGTAGATGGCCAAGCTGATTAAGTTTGTTTTCCAATCCCGACCTCTTCTTCTTCTACTCTTGTTTGCACACATCCTGGTGTAGTCACTCAGCCTAATTTTCTTTTTTTGCAACCTTTCAAAAACTCACTTGAGATTTGCTAAACTGGTACACGGACAACGCGGCAACCGGTGGCCGTGAGTCAGCATGCAAGTGTCAGTCTAACCAAGCAGTTCAGGGTTCAACGTCTTGTGAACAGACCGTCAGCAACAACACAAATTGTCTCAAGACGCTTTACAAAACCCACGAGCAAGCACCATTGAAGGCGACGGTGTCAACAGGAAGAAACATTGAGCAGAACCCATCTGGCTACGACCGGCCGCTTAGAGACAGAAAAATAACGGGACAGGACAGAGGAATTAACTGCCGATCCTCCGTTTACCTAAATCTGCGTGCGTGAGTGCACGTCAATATGCAGTTGTGGTCAACGGCAATCAAGCAAAAGTAAGTTTTATAATGTGTGTTTTCCAACGTATGCTGCAGGACTGCTATTTGTCATTACTTCCTGTTGATGAATTGTATGACACCGTCCCCGAATCTGTGCATTAAAAGCGGCGTCAGCAGGATATGAAACCAGCAAGCGTTTGCATATTAATGAATGATTGTCTAATAGTTTTGGCATTTGTGTGTCATTTCTGCTGAATACGAATTTACTTAGCAACTAAACATACTGGGAAACGTAATCAGTAGTTGTTTACGGAAATGGCGTCAAATCAAAGCAGCACCAAGTGACGACGTGCTGCGACTTTAGGCCCAACGCATGCTCCCCAAACACAACCAGTGGGGGAAAAAAATGAAGTTAACAGTTTCAGCTCAGTCATCAGTCATGAATTGTGTATCCAGCCTAAAGTCAATGTTTGGAACCCTAACACCGGCGTTGGAAGCGCAGTCAAGCTAAGCTCCTGGACTTCTTTAAAAACCGAAACCTACGTGTCAGACCTGCACACGAGTTCAACGTAAAGCGCGAGCTCTTAGGAGAAATGGACCGCTTGCAAACGCGCGCGACTTCCTATTGACTCAAATCCTGACTTACTAAAAGACGGGAGGGAATAACACTCTGGGCTTGTTCATACATTAAAAAGCAAATTCTCGAGTCGAAGCCCCGGAATTCAATCAGAGGTCGTGTGTTTGCAAAGAGAAAGCCGAAGCGCCGAAGCACCTCGCAGGGCTTGGACTGCTTCTCGTCAGTTTGTCTGGCCATATTTTCCCCTTTCTCTCGCTATCTCTCTCTCTGTGGTCTGTTCATATTCTAATCAGTATGTTTCCTGCTTGCATTGATCAGGGCCTGATAACCAGCACTCCTACATGGTGTCTCCTCAGCAGATGCAAGAGGCAGATAGAGGGCCGAAAGAAGGAAACCAAACCAGAGAGCTACGAGGCTGCACAGTCAGAAAATATCTCAAAAATGCTTCTTGTGTATCAGATTCACATTTTTTTCTACATATATTTATACAAAAAATAAAATAAAAATAAAAATGTTGCAGGGCTCAGATCAAAAAGTGTGTTAAGGTAAAATGGACGTGCACATATAACAGAGCAGTGATATGAAACTTTCTGCAGCTGAGCACAAAAAAACAAAAGCTACATTCAGTTTTAAACAAGTTTATTTCTTTGTACGGGTCCTAAATGTAGCCCTCTAGCCGTTTAACTTGCATGAGTTAAAGTGTGCACAATTTTTTTGGTGTGTTTTATGATTGTGTGAGTGGCATTTTAAATAAATAGGGTAAGTAAAATTCAAAAAAGATATATATATAAATTTTGCAGAAAAAAGTCAATTTCTTCTATTAAAAAAAATAATTTTGGCACCAAAATTAGCCCCAAAAGAGTTTCTCTGATTCCTTTTTTCGGTTTAGTTTCATCCTAATTGAGTAAAACGGTGAGAAAAGGTCACCTTTTTGTGCATTTTTGGTTTAGGAACTTGGAACAAACTTAATCTCTGTTTTCTTACGTAAATCGCAGGAGCCTTGGTTGGGGTTTTCTGAAAAAGGAAATGGAACGTCAAAGAGGTTCAGCCCTTATCTGCCCGGAGGTTGCTGCTGTGGGCCTCCGTACGAAACGCATGCACGCATGCATGTATGCTCAAGCGAAGCCATTACATGGGAAGCAAGCACCCCAGCATCTCCCCTGTACCAGAACCGCCGACTCTGTAATAATCCTACACCTCTTCCTGTTTCCTATCGATTTCAATCAGTTCGGGCCGACACCTCCGCAAATCGCATCTGCGCTGGGTACACACGGGTTACACGCGTTTTTATTTGAATGCATATTGGCGCCACGCTGGAGGCTCCAAACCGGCGAGAATGAAATGAATCCAAACAGTGCGGATGGATGTGGAGTCTTTTGTGACGCTTTGGAGTTCGCCCCCATTCAAGAAGCAAAAGCTACATTCAGTTTTAAACAAGTTCTTTGTTCGGGTCCTAAATGTTGCCCTCTAGACGTTTCATGTGCATGAGTAAAAGTGTGCACAAGTTTTTTTTGTGTTTTATGATAAAATCCTAAAGAAAACTAATTTTTTTGCTCAAACTTCAACATTTTGTATAAAATGTCCATTTCTTGTGTTAAATGTGAGTAAAATTCATTTTGGCACAGAAATTAGCTGCAGAAGAGTTTCTCCAATTTCTTTTTTTGATTTAGTTTTATCCAAATTGAGTAAAAAGGTGAGAAAAAGTTGCATTTTTGGTTTGGAAATTCATCTGTAATAATCCTGCACCTCTTCCTGTTTCCTATCAATTTCAATCAGTTCAGACCAACACCTCCGCAATCGCATCTGCGCCGGGCACACGCGGTTAAAACTTTTATTTGAGCGCATACCGGCTACACGCTGGAGGCCCACAAAAAACGGTGACAACGTAATGAAACCAAACAGTGCGGGTGAATATAAAAAGTCTTTTGTGACGGTTTGGAGTTCATTTAAACAGGTGCTTACGAATGGTAATTTAACTTTTTCGAAAGAGAAGCACGCACACACACGCATAGCTGGCTTCACCTAGAGCCCGTTTTAAACATGTTTGCACCGTGTATTTTCATGCAGTCTGGATTTTTTTTTTTTTCATGCATTTCAAAGCGCCTGGTCTGCCTGATTGCTGCGTAAGCCGAGGTTTCCGTGCCACCTTGTGTGACTTATCAGAAAGAGGAAAAAATAATAATAATGTTAAAGATATTCACACTTTTATGTATCACTTTACACTCTGAATAAAATAAAGTGTGTTTACATTTCTTTATTTTTTTATTTTCTGTCCAGGCACAGCTTCAGACATGTCCTTTCAAGCGCGGTCACCTATTTCCTATCTGGGTAATACATTTTTTTTTTTTTTTTTCTCCACCACATCTGTAAAGTTTATTTTTGTAACTTTATTGGTTTCCCCCCGGTGAGCCAGGTAGAGGAAGGGAAGTCATTACAGCTTAGCCCTCTCCAGCCCGCCTGCCTCCCCCATCTCCCCCGTCTCCACAGCCAGGAGAAAAGTACAGAATGTCGACGGCTATCTCTCAAATTTCATCGGGACGCCGTCTTCTCTGGAGACTCCATTTGTGTAGTAAACATCTTAAAAGGTTCCCTCGCCTCACCTCTCCCTTTCTTCTCCTGATATTTATTTATTCTCTCTCTCTCTCTTTTTATTTATTTTTTATTTTTTTAGATTTAGTTCGTCTTATTTTTTAAACTGCTTGACTCCTAAAAAAAAAAATACAGATATCACAGCCGGGGCCCCGTGAGTTTTTTGAAAAATGAGCATATTACTTCCTACATCTCCCTTTCCTCCTCTTTTTTTTTTTATTCTTCTCCTCCTTCCTCCTCCTCCTTTCTCTTTTCTGTCACAATAAATATTTCCATTTATATGCAAATTATTATCTACTGACCAAGAATGGATAAAAACTCGTCTTGTTTTCATTGTGGCGCGCCGAGCGTACCGAGTGTGAAGGCGGGAAGTGTCGGGGAGCTGGGAGAGCAGCTCCTCATTTAAAGAGTAAATAATCTCCCATTGCATTCTATTATTTATACCCCTGGCTTGAAAGGGACTGTATTAACTTATAAGTTATAAGTAGTTAGAAGTTACTTACTTTAAACTGGGAGGAGGAGGAGGAGGAGGAGGAGGAGGGGCGGTGGAGGTGGAGGTGGGGGAGCGGAGAGCCGACGCTCTGCTTAGCTGACTTCCCCCCAAATTGCTGACATAATTACATGAATGTAATTTTTTATGACTCACAGAAAATCTTGGCATTTTCACTGAAGCAGATAATTAGACTTGGAATAAAGCAGGGGCGGAATAATTAATACATCAAAACTAGATGAACTTTTTCTAATTATTTTTATTTAATCTCCATTCTAATTATTGTTCTAGTCGGCTGAGCGAGATTGCCTCTTCTCATTCAGGGTGTGAAATGCACCCGTAGCGCTCAATCCTCACCCAGTGAAATATCAACTAAGCGTGGAGACGGGAAATCACAGGGCGCCCGCCGCTCCTGCTCCCCCTCCCGAGAACCCACCCTCCGCCCCCTCCACCTCTCTCCTCCTCTCTGATTGAACTGTAATTTAAATTTCCTCCATTGCCAACAAACAATTTACATACACCTGCCAGACTCTTATTTATTTATTTATTTATTTCCCCTTAGTTCCTCCTCCTCCATCCTCCTCCATCCTCTCCAAATGTATGGCAATCAATATTTCTCCGGCTTTAAATGAGTTTGTTAATTAGCCTAATGTGGTTTGGATAGAGGTTGTGTATTTTTTCCCTCCCTTTCACCCCCCTCTTCTTCTTCCTCCTCCCCCCCTCCTATCTCTGCATTCAGGAGGAACGTTTGCTTAAAATAACCAGAGGAAATAAAGAGTGTGTATCTGTGGAAAGAGTTGCTGACCACAGAGTAAATTTTCCCACTTATCTCTGGTGTCACTCTACCAAGAAGCTGCCTCTGAGAAGGAATAGTACATCTGATAAGGGTGCGGTTTAATGCTGATGTAAACATAATTAACACACACACACACACACACACACATGCACACACACTCTCACTCTCTCTATGTGTGTGTGTGTGTGGGGGGGCTCACGCGCTCATAGGTAGAAGCAGAAATCTGATTATGCACAAAATAAAAGCCGGCGCCTGCCTGCATGTAAAATTATTTTTTCGCATCGGAAATGAGTGAAATGCTCGCAAGTACATATTAATTTCTTTCCGCAGAAGAGTTCACATAATAACTCACCAGAAGTTCCTCTAAGACGCCTCATCAGACGTATCCATGCACGCTGCACGCACTCCCCCTCCTGCTTCCCTTCCCTACCCCTCGATTCTGCAGACGTTTAGCGCCGGGTGAATCTGATGCTCAGATTGCATAAAAAATAATAATAATAATATATATATATATAAATTAAAGGGGAGGGAGCTGGGTGAAAGGGTGAAAGGGAGATTAGGAACTAATGCAACTCAGCTAAATAAAAAGAAATCTTGCGAGAAAGAAAGGGAAGAAAAACACTCGTTGCGAGCATGAAATTAAAATAATTCTTGCTCTCCCTCTATACCCACATTTCTTATTACGAGTCTGTGTGTTCGCTAGATTAAAATTGCCGCTTGATTAATACACAAAACAAGATCAGATTTAATTAACATCAGATTTAATTGAGGGCCCCCCTCCCCCCCCAACACACACATTTCAGATAGACGATCGCAGGCGTCCCGTAATTAAACCAGTGTAAATCTACCGAGCGCCTTTTCAGAAAGCAGCCCGATGTGCATCCCGTGGCGAGCAAATCTCCCCATTTAAAACAAAAATATATTGAAGTTATTATTACTCCCTTTTATACAGATTACGTTTTTTTTTTAATTTTTTTAAACAGAGAAAATAATTTGGGAATAATTTAATTAAAGAGATAATGGGCGTTTTTGAATGAAGAGCAGGGATTCCTCCCCATTCTGACCCTGTTTTGAATGGATCCGATGCGTTTAATTTGCCTTCGAATTCTTCCCCACATCTATTTTGCGAACACCCAGACGAACCTTAATCTAGATTAAGAGCCATCAGGAACGAGGAGCTCATATCCTGTTTAATGAAATCATATTTGCTCGCGCGCACAAGCCCCGAAAGCCTCTTAAAAACTGCTCTGTTTACACGGCGACAGGAGCGAGCAGCCACTTTTCACTCCCATTTTTATATATATATATACATATATATATATATATATGTATATATATATATACACACACATATATATATATATATATACATATATAAAAATTGCAAATTTTGCACCAGCCGTCTTTCTGAGCTGCTGGGTTTCACTCGCGTCAGACGGAGGGTGTCGGCCTTGTTT